>BGPR01005970.1:76202-86227 GCA_013235015.1 Araneus ventricosus | reverse complement strand
TTAATACTTCGTTCAGTTACATATTTGCTGTTTGTTTCAAAATTCCTATCTTTAAAATTCTCTTCTTTTGATCAGATGGATTTTCTTTTCAGATGAAACTTTTTATGCCTAAATAATTTTATATTAACAGAAATTAAAGTTCATAAGAATTTCTTGAAAATTTAGTAAATAAAAGTTTTAGAACCTTAAAAATTTCCAAGTAATTAATTGTAAAAGCAATAAGTCCTTTTTTAATTAACCATATGAATGTATGTGCGTAAAAGTTTCAAAGGAAATAGAATGTACACATTTTGGAACATTATACTCATAAAAGTAAAACTCGTCTCTTAACTTCTAATATACAGGAACTGGAAAAAGAATTCAAGAAAATTTTCAATATAGGAAACTTGATCTATTTACTGAACTAAAAAAATCCAGTATTTCGATATTTTGAACAAAATCAGGAAGTAAGTTTTAAGTATTTTCTGTCTTAAAAAAATGATGCGTCACGTGCAAAAGAATATCATAGAAAATATAGAAAATCTTATTTTTTGAATAATATCAGAAGCGAAAATTTAGTAATGGTGGGATTCCTGCAATTCATTACCAATGCAAAAGTAAGAATCAGTTGCAACTATTATAATATTTGCACAAATAATTTTTAAAAAAAACAAACGGTGAACTACTGTTTATTCAATCCAGCTCATCTCTTCCTTTCTGACTTAAGCATACAAAGATACAACATGCTGTTTGGGAATTTAATAGAGTCTTTTTTTTTTGCATATGCATCAATATTCCTTCTCGGCTGTCATAGTTTTGATCAACTCAATTATAATATTTCAAATAAGCAATTACTTTTTTAAAATAAGAATGATAGAAAATTTTTTTAGACATTTTATAAATAATTCCGAAAGACCATTTTCACAATAATGCTGCTTTTAAAAACGCATATAATGCTGCATTGTAAAATATAACTGATTCATTATGCATGAGAAAAAAATCTTACAATTTTTTGCTCATCATGGTGTATAGTTAGGTCAAAGTATTTTCAAAACTTTCACGGAAGCATTCATGAGCGCATACCTGTCACCTGCAATTTTTTTGACAAAAATAAAAACGATTTTAAAATTTTATTAAAATACTTAATTTTCATTAACATTTTTATTTTTGCTTATGTAAACAAGCGAACACAATTCGTTCATTTTGAGTGATTTTAGCGGATTATAAATCAAGTTTTTACATAAAATTTTTGTGCTTTAAGCATTTTATTTCATTGCTTTTGTTCTTAACTAGCCTACTACGTATTAATTTCCCTTAAAATGACCCATTTTGAAAAATTAACAAATGTAGCTTTCCAATCGTTTTCTAGAGTCTCCAGAGTCCAAGAGTTTTAAGTCTATGATTGTTCATCGCACTTTAAATAATTCAAACGCTCAAAAGTCTATGGGTAGAGCATTACTGATTTATTAGGTATGTGGGGGGGAAGCTTCTGTGCCTTCGATTTTCCAAGAACTTTAAGGTGGATTTAGATATATGTAGGATATTGCCCGTAAAGAATTATTTAAGCATTGTGTGAAAGAATGTAAGAGCTAGATTAATTAATTTGTTTGGCGATAGATGGAACCACAGTTCTGCTGCAAACAGCGCCATCTTTTTCCCTAACAAAACTGGACTGCACACCGAGAGCGAGCAGAGCAGCACCGCAGTCAGTCGCCATGTGCTCTCTCTAACTCCTCTGTTGAACGATCGTTCTTGGCGCATTCAAACCGCCCGATCTCCAGGTTGTAAGTAACCATGGCCCGTCTAATTTTCCTCGTGGCTCTATAATCTTAAATCTCCAATCGTTAATCTCTAAATTTTAACCCGTAACATCTTTCCCTAGTTAATCTAGCTCATTTAATAAATATGACTTCATGGAAATTCTCGTTAACTTTCTGTACATATATCTCTTTCCCCCTCTTGTAAATTCTCCCCAGTGTTTTAATAAATGTTTTTTTGTATTTAACTTGAAGTCTCCTCGTTTATTCTATATAGTATTTTGTTTTAAAATTTAACGTGTTAGAACCCTTAAATCCCCTAGACATAAACCCGAACTATTTACCCCTTATAGGTAACCCCTACTGTGGGCATTTTGTTCATTGAACGGAGTCCCACATATATGGTTGCTTGCTTTGTCTTAAAGGAGTTCTAATGCTTGATGGATGCGTGGGTTAACGCACCAATCTGTAAACCTTTCTTGCATTTTAGAGGGAAGGGATGCACTGTAAAAAAATCCCGTAAAATTTACGGTTTTAAACTGGCTGCTGGGTTGGTTGTGCAAAACCGTAAAAGTTACGAAGTAAATCCGTAGTCACAACGGTTTTTTACCGTACGAAATTAAGTTTTCTCCGTAAAAATTAAGTCATCGAAGTAAGTGACGTCATCGACTGAGTTGAGTTGTTTTTCTCCTTCTGTTGAGTTGAAATGTACCGATGTGTATTATCAATTAGGAATATTAATTAATCAAGGCTTAATTATTAATTTCAATTAGTTTAATTAATATAATTTTTAATTGAACTTACTTGGACGATTTCGATGCAAGATGGTGACAAAACATCTAACTCCTCTGAACCGGGGATCGAAAACGCGTTCTTAGAAATAAAAGGCAGTCGCTCTAACCACTAGACCACCGGAGACTTCATAAAATGAAGTAAAAATAATCTATTTGAGTTTTAAAGTCACTATAGCTCTAGTAGCGCCACCTAGTGGTGTAAAAATCAACTATTGCCAGAACACGTGTTTTAAGGTTAGCTTTCATGAGTGACAACAGGTTACTGCAACATGTGTAAACAATAGCGGAGATGGAACCCTATTAAAAACATGAAATGAATGCAATAAAATTACATTTAAGAAAAGGGAAAGTTATCGTACAGAAAGCATGACGAAAAATAGAATTTGAACTGACGGTTTTAAACCGTTTATGGCTGGAGCGGAAAACGGTGAAAAACCGTTTTGTCAACAAAACAGCTTTAAACCGTCAAATATACGGAAAAGGTCCGGGAAAAAAAACGGATATTTTTTACAGTGTGTGTCTCAGTGCTTCCTTGCCAGAACTCTTGTATCATCATCCGAGTAGTGATTGTGAAGATGGATATGAATCCAATCGGATCATATGTTTTGTCTGCAACTTGAAGAATCATTCTCTTCGTAATTTCTCTGTTAGCTTCATAAATCGCAGTATTTTGCAAACGAATCTTCAAAGCTTGCTTGCTTTATAAACCCAAACGAATCTCAAGATCGAGCTATTACTTTCCGTGTTAGCCTTTCCTTCTGTCTACAACGATTGTAAATCAGAATTGATAGTTTTGCATTTTTCATCTAGACTCATTTTTTACAACTTTGGGAGTTTCTTCAGCAATTGTGACATTATAAAATACAACTGATTCATTATACAGCAGAAACGTCTTCATTTTTTTACACATCATGGTGTATAGTTAGGTCAAAGTAATTTTACAACTTTCTCGGAAGCACTTTGTCTTCTTCATCATCAGCACCGGAAATAAATTCATCAACATATAACCTTTGTTCTAGAAGCTTACAGGCCTTTGATTTCAGTTTCATAATGCAAAACTTTTCAGTTGCGGCTAATAAAAATGGGGTACAGACGGATCCAAAAATAACAAGAGTCATTTTTAAAATCATTGGATACCTAACACTACCATATGCAATCCAAAGAAATTGGACGGCATCTCTATCTACTGTATAAAAATAGGTTACAGACGGATCCAAAAATAACACGAGTCATTTTTAAAATCATTTGATACCTAACACTACCATATGCAAACAAAAGAAATTGGACGGCATCTCTATCTACTGTATAAAAATAGGTTACAGACGGATCCAAAAATAACACGAGTCATTTTTAAAATCATTGGATACCTAACACTACCATATGCAAACCAAAGAAATTGGACGGCATCCCTATCTACTGTATAAAAATGGGCTACAGACGGATCCAAAAATAACGCGAGACATTTTTAAAATCATTGGATACCTAACACTACCATATGCAAACCAAAGAAATTGGACGGCATCTCTATCTACTGTATAACCCAACAAAGTTTCAGAGAAGACTAAATCTTTTTTTCAATCTTCTCACCTTTCCTATTTCCATCCTCCAATGACAGTATATTTGTAGGTTTTGTCCTTTTATCGGTGTCCGGTCGGAAAACTTACTCCGGTCGGATTTTCTTACTTTCACAACGATTAATTATTTTTCTTCTCCTGGTACACTAATTAAAGTATTGCTGATGTTAGTTATTTCTAGATCTTCAATTGTTTTCTTCTCAGGTGCTCATATATTTTTAAGCTTTATTATCACTTTAGTCCGTTTCTCTATTATGGGCTCAGTTGAACCAAATATATATATATATATATATATATATATATATATATATATATATATTATATATATATATATATTATATATATATATATATATTATATATATTAATTCTTCTTCTAGGATTTCTAATTTCATTTGCCTAGACACTTTCTTTTTTTGGCTCCCCATATATGGTACCCTGCAAATTTTTATGTGCTTTTCCGTTTTTATTAACAATCATACTTATTTTCCCTTAGTTTTACTGCGTCCATGACTTTTACAGCATTATTAAATAGTGGAATAGGACGAAATAAGACGGAAACTGTTAAACATGAAAGAACATGCTCAAGTACAACTATCGAATGCTTTAAAGAAACTTTTCAACAAAATATTTTGAATATAAATTGACGAATTTGGCAAGTGTATACTCAATTTTGAGTTATCGTTTTTCAATAAAGTGTCGTGTACCTATCAAATTTTCTAAAAAAAGAATAAATAAAAACTGACTAAAAGAGTATCGGAAATGGAAAATTTGATAATTTTAAAGTGAAATTTAGTCTTTTATTCATGAAATACATTAAACTTTTAAAGTGTATACTGAATTTTGGGAAATTTCTACAGATTTTCACCGATCATGACCCCCTAGAACCTGAAATCACCCCTCGTTCAGAAGTTTATACATACATATGTATGTATAACGCTTTGCCCATGTTATCTTGTGAACTCGATAACTACAGTAATTTTGTTTAGATTTTAACCGGCGAGGGATATGTTGTAAGGACAGCTAAAATCTCGGCCGAGTTCGTAGATGGGCTACCCAGTTCAAAGAGAAGTGGAAATGGTAGAGGGTTGAAATTTTCATTGCCCCATAGTTCCTTGACGATTGAAGATAGAAATAAAATTCAAATTATGCGAATTAGTACCTTATCACAACGAACAAATTTTGTTCTAAAAGTTTTTTTAAAGCTACAATTGCTTAGAAGTTATGGGGGTCTATTCTGGTACCCCCGGTTGGGTTGGGTTCCGTTGTTAACGTGCGTAACCCAACCCAACTCCCAACCCAACCAGGGGTACCAGAATAGACCCCGTGAACTGAAAGGTTGACATCTCATTAGGAGGTTTAATAAATTCATACATGAAATAGTTAAATTAGTAAAGCTGTATACCTATACAGTCTTGCAGAATGTGATAATTCTAGAAATTGCGTGAATCACGTGTCATAAAATGTGTTCCGTATCCCTTGCAAAAGAAAGCCCATTCATCATTGAAACGATCCTATTCGACACGGCATCCACTTGGGAAAAATCATAACGGAATCAAAATCACCAAATTTCCTATAAAGTAAAAAAAAAAAAAAACTTTCTAAGTACTTCAAAAATTTCATTTTCATAATTTCTTTTAATTGCTAAAACAGGAGGAACTTTTATGATAATTATGAACAAACTAAAACAGAGGGGTTTTTTAAAATCTGAAATCGTGAACTTTCCCTTTATTTTTATAAGAATCAAGGAGAAATTAGAGTAATTTGAAATTTCCCAAGTGCAAAAGCGAAAATTTCCTTCCGTTTTCACACAATATTTCTTGTAAATATTGAAAGTAAAGAATAATTTTAAAAAAATCATGATTTTAGCATTACTGTAAAGAAAATATTTTTTTTTATCAAAAGCTTGGATACCTAAAGAAAAACCTAAAAGCGTGATACACTGATAGAAAACTCTAAAAAAATTGGAATTTTAATCACATATATTTTAAAAAAATTTTGATGAGTGATTTGGAATTTTCTTTCTTATGATATTCATTGTGGCTTAATTTCTATATAGTATTGTTACGAACCTGGAATGTTGCTTCACAACATTGTTAATCTTATGGTTAGAAAGAGACATTTACAGAGGTTCTTACTATCGAGGGAAGTCAAGCCAACATTCCCTAACCTTGGCGAAAATTTCGGGGAATTGACGACAAATTTGGCGACAAAACGTAGGTTCTCGAATGTGCGGGAATTGAGGTCCTATCTCTCATAGGAGCCGAGATCCGGATTTCTCCAGATATTTCCATGTGACGTCACTTCCGGTCGGGAAGACTATAAATACCACCGTGCCCGAACGAATAAAAATCGTCTTTGGAGTGCGAACGTCTTTGAAATCTCTCTTTTTTGGAGTCTTGTACACCGCGCGAGCTAGTAAGTTGATAGACGTCGAGCGATATTGAAAGTGCTGTTGCTGTCATTATTAGTGTTTTGCTGTCCGCTAGTGTTGCTAAGTTTGTACAATGCTGTTTCTCTCGTCATATGTGCTTCGTGTTTCAGGAATATTGGAGAATAAAGCATCATTCTCCATAATCCTGCTCGTTGGACTGTTTTCACCGTCCACACACCGGACGATTTTCGCAACAGTATTATTAACAACGCCTTACGCGTTTGATTTCGTTTTGATCTGCGTATTTTTGATAAACCAATATTTTATACTCTTAAGTACTTTAAAAAAGCATATCTCAAATATTTTTATTGTTTTCTACTTTTTAGTTCCTAAAATATTTCATAAATCATAATAAAAAATGTTAAGGAATCTTGCAATCAATTTTTCTCTCATTCACAACTGGATTGTGTTTCTCATGGGAAAAGAAAATTGAACTCAAGTTAATCGATTAACTGATAATTCAGTTCTGAAAATATTAAGTTTCATTGGAGCACACAATTGTACAGAATTTTAAAATGGGAGGACATAAGAAAGTGAGGGAAAAATCGTTTTCGTTATTAACTGTTTGTAAACATGAGAACAAATATGTTAAATGAGAGCTTGCGAAAACATTGTATTTTATTTATTTTTAGAATATAAAATTGATAGAATAAAGCTGAAGAATGATTCCACAGTTTAACCACTGAAATTCATTGAACGCTCGCTGAAAACACGTCTTTTGAAAACGAGAATTTGAATACGTTTTGTAATGTGATTTAATTGCATTATATAATTTGAAATATTCTTGTCATCTTTTTAAAGCATCTACTCTTTGCTTTTATCGATATAAAAGTCATCAAACTTTTAACGCCCTTTCAGAATGACATGAAAATTCATTTTTGAATAAGTGCCAGTTTTCAGTTCAGGGTTGATATTGCACGAAAGTAATAAGGTCATAATATTAAGTAAAACCCATCAGCTTTTCATTGCATTTAGTGAATGTAAAACATTTCACCAGTTACCACCTAAAACTTTTCAATACGCAGGTTTGAATCAATTATGTTGAAAGATATATTCGCTGTAACCAACCAACTAAAAGCGAGGCACCCCGGCCTGCCGTCGTATCCGGAAGCATATTTACAATCCCTACCCTGATAGAACTGAGGCAGGAAATCAGTCAATATCATTGGCTACGAGGAGCAGTGACGTCGTTTTCAGCTCTCGCACGAAGCGTATGGCAATCATAACAAAACAAGAGTCGTCCTACTTTTCTTCTCCGTTTTCCCACAGTTGAGTACAGAAAACGTTCTTCCGTGGGTTGTAATATTTTTAAAAATGATATTATTTTTTAAAATATCAAAAAATAAAACATCCCACACTGTAAGAAATTATACTAATGAAAAGTACACGCACGAGAGCAAAGAACGACGTCATCGTCTTTCGGCGAAGCGAGCCAATCATATTGTCAGATTTCCTGCCTCAGTTCTATCAGGGTAGGGTTTGTAAATATGCTATCCGGAACGTTCCGTGACGTACGGGAAGATAAGGCCAGGTGGCTGTTGACATGATTCATAATATCTAGGCGGCGAGAGTTCATCGTAAGTCGAGGTCTCAGAGTTGCCGATGTTTAACATCATACACGTTCTTGGAAATTTTTCTTGAGTAAGATTCTCAGAATTATTAAATTGTCGCATAACAATATTGATTTAAAATTATTTATTACTTATTTATGTAAAATAGGATTGGCATTTATATTAATCTTATTTTATTTTTTAGAAATGGAAAGTTTTACTTCTCAAATGTTAAAAAAAAAGAAGGAAAGTTAATTGGTAGTAAAATATTTTCAAAATGCAAATGAAAAATTTAAACTCATTATAAACAAGGAAAAAAACTGGATTTTAACCAAATAAAAATATTAGTTCAATCTTATTATATTATTTATACAATGCGTGTATCGTTGAAATGATAAATTTTTAATTACTTTTGACTTATTTTATAAGGATTTTTTTTAAATAACAAATTTATGAACTAAAATTGTGTAAAGGCATAACATTTAACTTTTAATTTAATAAATATGAATGAGATAAAAATTAAGGAGATACAAATTGAAATGAAGATAAAAAATGTTTAATAAACAATTTCATTTATTTCTACACAGTAAATTGCAGGAACAAACATAATGCAGTTATTCAGAATATATATACACAAAATGCAAATATCATTTCAAATATGATTTCATTCAACGTTAATACCATAAAAGACTAAAATCCTGTATTTTTTCTCGTGTTTCTTAGTTTACAATTTTACTAACCATTAAGATTGAAAATACATTATAATTTCACAGTTGCATTCATTTAGTTAAAATAGAATTTTTTTTACTGACTTCTCCTTTATTCTCTAGAGAATTTTTTCTTTTTCTTTGAAACTTCTGTGATATCAGGCAATTATTTTCTTTTGATTTATGAATTCTTACTAGATTCCCTTTTATCAGTGAATAAATTCTTAAAAAAGATAGTTTTATTTTATTCTTTGAAAGTACCGTTACGTATTAGGTATTTTTTTACCCTAACTTTATCATTTTTCACTTAACAATAAATATTTAATTAACTATTTCCTGTTAACCTTAGAATTATATTTATAATTAGTAATCAGCCTTGACTTATCCAATGGGCTAAATGGGCTGTAGCGTAGGGGAGCCATTGATTCAAAGGTGCCCACACATTTACTATATTACTATTTATTTTTATTTTGAACCAAAAAAATTTATTTAATTAAGATTTTAAAAGTAAAGATATTAAGAGCTTGTAACTAGACATCCACCGATTTTGTAATGTTACACAACACAACCCCGAACACGGAGCCAGGGCGGCTCCCTGTCGGTTGGGTGGGCATTCGTGGAACTTTATTGATAACACACCCCCGAACTCGGAGCCAGGGCGCATATAACCGACCTTTACTTCAATTCGGACCAGAGAAAATAACGGAGCTCGCTGATTGGTTAGCTCACTGACGTCACGCCTTCCCACCCAATTGCAAAACTTACAAGCCATACGCTTTCTAGAAGGCAAAATACTTATGAATTAAAATGTGTAATTAAGAAAGAACGAAAAACATAAGAGCAGCAATATTTATTTCAATAATTCCAATATTTGATTTATTCTCGAAATGTATTAGAAATATACGTATACACGTCTTATTTTTGTTTATTAGAATTTCTTAAAAAAGGTTTAAAATTATATATATGTAAATCTCATAAATTAATATTGTTATATTTTATGTTAAGTATTTTAAAAAGGGTACAATATAATGAATAAAAAAAGTGCACTTTTGAGACTAAAAAATGTCTCTTAATATGCAAACTAAATAAAGTAATTAAAATTTATAAGCTCACGTATTGTTTATTTCCTACAAGGCTTCGAGCTCGGCGAAATAAACATGACGTCATGAAGACGCTAAGGGAATCAGCCAATCAGCGAGCTCGGTTATTTTCTCTGGCCCGAATTGAAGTA
>BGPR01005970.1:51922-76192 GCA_013235015.1 Araneus ventricosus | reverse complement strand
AACACACCCCCGAACTCGGAGCCAGGGCGGCTCCCTGTCGGTTGGGTAGGTATTCGTGGAACTTTATTAATAAAGCAAGAGCAAAAGGAACAAAATTACATTTTATATATAAGGATACAAATAGAGAGAATACAAATATGAACACTAATATATACACGAACACATACACTCACATAAAACGCAAATACATTAAACTAGACTCTGCGTCCTAGAATAATCACATGATGCTGTCGACGACAAGTTAGACGTGCGGTGAACATGTGGCTGGGCTCTGAGACACTGAAACTGATGATCTGTCTCTGGTATTGAATGGAATGTTTCAGGAGAGAGGAGCAGAAGGGCGTGGTGGAGACATGAACTTTGTAGTGGGATGAACAATGCGGAGTTATTCTGGCTGTTCCGATTTAAATAGGTCTTCTTGGCGGAAGATAAAGTTGAGAAGGTCTATTATTTTATTTGTTAGCAGGCGGTGGTTGGTTATTAGGCTTCTTTTAACCAGGTTTCAAGGCTTCTATGTGGTGATCTGTTCGACACCTGAGGTGATATAAAAGAGTAAGGCGGCACTTGGTGGCATAGTGAAGAGGCGTGCCAGGTTCTCCACGGGCACAGCAGCTGTCCGGGTGTTTTCCGAATCGGAAAAGATAGGATGGGAAGGGCCCGTGCCCTGTTATAAACTGGATGAACTGTCTCGGCCAGTAATGATTTCGTTGTCCCACCTTCTTAATGACTTCATATGTGGAGCGGCCATTAATGCCATCATCCCAACGCCTCTGCCACTTGGGCAGTGCTCGCTGCTTGAGATCTTGTTCCGTACTGCTTCTGGGAAGGCTGAACGTGAGCACTACTGCCTCCGTGGACGTGATTGCCTCTTTGGCCAGCTCATCAGCTCTCTCGTTCCCCAGGTACCCTGCGTGAGCTCTAATCCAACCCAGCCTGATATTATGAGTGTTGTACAGAGAATCTTGAATGGATCTGGCTATTGGGATATTGTTTTTTCTGGTTTAATAGGGATTTCAGGCTGGATTTGTAATGTTACATAAACATGTATATCACTTCTAAAAATATTCATCCACAGACAGTCATTGAGAAAATTCTTCATTTGAAGTTATATTACGGAAACCGCTTGCAAAATCCTGTATTGAAAAGGCATTCATTTTCAAAATTGTAAAGCGTTAATCAGGCAACAGTTGACTTTTTACAATTATTTTATTAGGTAGGGTTTTGGGGCATGGGGTCCGTAGGTTCTCAAATTCTTAGTAAAGGTCCCAATTTCTAGCCCAGGGTGCTCAAATTTGTTAAAACGGCCTTGATGGTAATGTATCATGCCCATCCACACAAATTTCAGAAAAAAGAAAAATATCTTTTGTTACTAAAATAATATATTCTATAAGATTGGCAACTAAATTAGTTAGATTAAAAAGT
Source organism: Araneus ventricosus (assembly GCA_013235015.1). NCBI lineage: Eukaryota > Metazoa > Arthropoda > Arachnida > Araneae > Araneidae > Araneus > Araneus ventricosus. The sequence goes on along the minus strand of BGPR01005970.1, from coordinate 74,770 downwards.
TATGTAAATTTATCCTCAAACTTTTCATTAATTAGCTTCTGAACTACTATTATATGTATGGATAATAAGCCTCCTTATATTTTACTGATATCAGTTTATAATTATCATGAGGAATAGATTCTTTATCCGTTACCAACTTTTGGCGAGAATGTAAAAACCTTATTTTTTTTAAAGAAGCGTGAGAATAGTAATCGGCTAAATATGTTACTATGGGTAGGGTATCTTCTATTCTTGAACAGATATATCGCAGAACATAAAATCTTTGGGTTGTTTTTCCTCAGAAACACTTTTATCATTATTATCAAATATATTAACAGTCGTGAAACCTTTCTTGTAAGAAGAAAGTTTCAATATGTAGCATAATCTTAACTTGCTTTCAGTCTCATATATCTGTCTTACAGAAGTGTGATACTGGTATCCAGCCATGCTTCTATATTGCAAAAAAAAGTTATGATGACGAAAGGTTTCTAAAACATCTGCTCAGAAAGTGACTATATTGTCACAGCAGAATTAAAGTTAACACTTGGCTTGATTTTTTTCGCTCAGCAATGTTTTTAAGACAGAAAAACCATATTTACAGTATAGCAGTATTAATAAATATACAACATAAATATATAAAATATTATATGTAATAATCTGTGGTAAAACAGATGTACGATTAAAAAAGCAAGTGCTATTTAAAGAAAATCAATAAATATCCAATAATATTTATTTATTTATATATATATATATTTATTTATTTAAAGAAAATTCACACTAAAGATAAAATTCCAATTACAGATTGCACATGACAGAAAAAGAACACAAAGCACACAAACAACAAAAGCTATAAGCAGCAAACCCAAAAGATATTGCAAGTCGGAATTGAAAATTGAAAGTTGACTATCAATAATTAAAACAAGATAAAACATATTAAAAAATTAAATTTGTAAAAACTTTAAAAACATAAAAAACGCATATGAGATTTAATAATTGAATACAGCCACATATAAAAATATTAAAAAATGATGCAGAATTTAAAAATTGAATGCATTGGAATACAGAAACTTTAAAAAACGCACAAAGAACTTTAAAATTGAATACAGTCGAATATGAAAACGTTAAAGAAAACACATCAGGAATTTAAAAGTTGTAAACACTTCATTTTAAATATGCCAAAAGACATATCAAAAGTATCAAGTTCTTCAGAAAACCTGTTCAAAGTTTTATAAAATTTGTATAAAGAAAATGTATTCCCTAAATTAAGTTACTCAAACATATTCCGAAAGTTATAAACGATAATAATATATAAATATATAATTATTAAACTGTTACTCTGCTTTCTAAAATGCAAAAATTCTCATAAAGTTATGTGCTCCTTTTTAACTTCTGAGGAACATTGAATAAATTAAACTTCATTGCTTCAAACCACTGATAACAACGATTTGGTTGTTCATCAATAGAAAATATTTGTAACATGTTATATCAATGATGACTATTTCCTGTTATCAAAAGTTGTCTTAAAATTGATTGGCATAATTTTTGGTCAATTCATCGTAAGTGCCACAACAACGGCGCCACTACACCATTCGTTAATGCATACATAAAAATGCTTAAATGGAAGTAGCTATTATATAGATAAAAGAACCCCACCTTAATGAAGCAAGCATAAAGTGAAAAAGTTTAAAACATAATAAGTATTTCCAAGTCAAAAATAGTTTTATTCTTAAAATTTATAATTTACCTTGACACAATATGAATAATTTTTCCATACAAGATTGAAAACTAAACAAGTTAATGTAACAAATTCGATAACATTTACAAATTCATAAGGGAAATGTATTTTAGTTGATCAGAGGGGAGCTGAAAGTACAAATATTTTTATCCTTCATCTCTGTAACAAACACCGCATATAGGGGAGATTCTCCAAATCTGGATCGATGTTTAGATTGGACTGGTATTATAATTTCAACTATATTAAACATATGGGCTGTAAAATATGCAAATTATGTTGTAACGCTGCAAATGTGGTTTATGAAATTACTTTTCAGCAAAGTGATACGTGGTTACAGTAATGAAGCAATTGTTTAGGTTTGGATACTATCAACTAAATATTTTAACAAAAAGCGATTGCGCTGTTTTGAAGTTAATAGAATACTAGAATATTCTATTCTCAGATAGGAAATTTATTTCGCTACACTTTACTCTCATAATGTTATTAAAATAGCATAACGGTAATGTTTGGTGATTTTTTTATTGTTGTCTAAAAGTTGCCTGTATTGAACCACAAACAGTTGCCTAAATTGGACTATTTAAATCAATGGGATTATTAACTTGAACTTTAGGAATAGCTCGGAAACATCTATAAACACTAGTATTTCTCAAAAATTGAAAATATAACAAGCCGAAGGAAAAAAACACAATAAAGGGAAATACTGGGTGACAATTATTGAGCTATATGAAAAAAAAAAACCTTGATAACTTTTGAACTGTTGGCGAGATTCAGTTAAAACTTGGCGGTTGAATGCAGGGCATGTTGGGATTTTTTTTGAGCATGCTCACTCTTATTGTTGGTCGTTCATTTTTCGTTGAAACTGTCCAAATACAGCGTTTCTGAGCGTATATCGATAGTCAAGTCCTACTATTCGAGCAACGACAGCCCGATTTGCGACCGAGTACAAGCTGAAGACAGCCGGTTCAGGTGTCATAACAATCAAAAATGTGATTGAAAAGTTCGAGAGAACTGGTAGCGTCGATGTCTCGACACTTCAGCGATTTTTGCAGAGATTTGCTATTTGTCTGCACCACGTCATAGCCATTGATGGCAAGCATACCGAATATGCCATAGACTAAATCCTATTATCTGTAGTTAGTTTTAAAATTTGAATAAAATTTTTTAGCTCAGTAATTTTTAAAAAATTTTATTTTTTATTTCATATAGCTCAATAATTGTCGCCCTGTAATAGTCATCAAACATTGGGTCAGAAAGAACAAAACTAAGGCTACGAGATATTGTATCATATGTGAGGGGAAAAAGTAAGAAGGAGAACTGCTATAGTGCATTCAGTATCATACTTGGACTCATGTATTGTATGTAGGTGTGAGTTTGAGTATCAAAAATTTTTTTTGCTTTGATGGTGCATTGAGAAATTTGTTTCAATTTGGGAAACTATTGGTCCAACCTTGAAAACAAGTTTCTTGAATTGGATAGATGACACAATTTTTAAGATATATTTTCCCTTACTTTAAAGTGCACTTCATAAAACGTTAATTACATTGTTTTGAAGATAAATAAATTACAAAAATATTCTACTAATTATTTTTTCTAAAATTAATCTCTATCTCTATACAGTGAAAAATGTCAGGTGGTCCAAATTCCGCAACCTTCTCCTATATCTAAAAATTCCAAGAATATAATTTCTTTATAAAGTTTTCTTGGATTTTCCAAAATATAGCACAGACGTCAGCTGCAAGGAAACAATAAAATTTATGTGTTGATAATTCACTGCTTTACTTCATTATTTTAAAGCTTTTTGTCCCTGTCATAAAGTCTTCCATTTAAACCAATAAACAAAAGATATTTCCTTTCAAGTTCAGGTATTTGATTCGTGACTTCCCATCAAAATTCCATTCATCTTTATCCGTTAGCCGAATTTCACTATTAACTGCATATGGATAAATATGCTCTGTATCAAATGAACATGCTATTTCAATTGTGTCGAAAATAGTATCAGATTTGAGCAAAAAGTTCCTGCAAGGCTCTCCATTCAGTGGCTCACAACGTGCCAAGAAGCATGCTTGGATTCCTAATAAATATGTATCGTAAAAATTGAGTCGCTTCCCAGACACTCCAAAATAAAACATTTCATCCATGGATTGAGCTTCATAGTTCAGACTACAACAAAATTTATTGGAACAAATGCTTCTGTTTCCTTCTATGTCATTGAGCTTAATAAAAGTATACTGTTGGATCGGAAACTGGTGACATCGGTAATCAATCAAAGAACTGCTTGCATTTCCAAGAACATTGAAGCCACATTCGCTGCTGAAATCTCGTGGTTCTTCTCCTTATAATTCTGTCACGTTTCCATCGTCAATGTAGTAAAATTTAGTGTCGAATGAAATATCCTTCGGGGTCTGCGTGGCTGATATTGGTACATTTGCAATCAGAAGTTTGCTTCTTCCCTCTGGATTACGGGTGTACACCAGAGCTCCTTTGACTGCGGAATAAATACCACCTCCTACACTGTAAAAAATATCCGTTTTTTTCCCGGACTTTTTCCGTATATTTGACGGTTTAAAGCTGTTTTGTTGACAAAACGGTTTTTCACCGTTTTCCCGTCCAGCCATAAACGGTTTAAAACCGTCAGTTCAAATTCTATTTTTCGTCATACGGTATTGCTTTCCGTACGATAACTTTCCCTTTTCTTAAATGTAATTTTATTGCATTCATTTCATGTTTTTAATAGGGTTCCATCTCCGCTATTGTTTAAACATGTTGCAGTAACCTGTTGTCACTCATGAAAGCTAACCTTAAAACACGTGTTCTGGCAATAGTTGATTTTTACACCACTAGGTGGCGCCACTAGAGCTATAGTGACTTTAAAACTCAAATAGATTATTTTTACTTCATTTTACGAAGTCTTCGGTGGTCTAGTGGTTAAAGCGACTGCCTTTTATTTCTAAGAACGCGATTTCGATCCCCGGCTCGGAGGAGTTAGAAGTTTTGTCATCATCTTGCATCGAAATCGTGCAAGTAAGTTCTATTAAGAATTATATTAATTAAACTGATTGAAATTAATAATTAAGCCTTGATTAATTAATATTCCTAATTGATAATACACATCAGCACATTTCAACTCGAACAGAAGGAGAAAAACAACTCAATTCAGTCGATGACGTCACTTACTTCGATGACTTAATTTTTACGGAGAAAACTTAATTTCATTGTAAAAAAACCGTTGTGACTACGGATTTACTTCGTAACTTTTACGGGAAAAACTTGTTCTTGTATGGTAAAAAACGGTTGTGCCTACGGATTTACTTCGTAAATTTTAAGGTTTTGCACAACCAACCCAGCTGCCAGTTTAAAACCGTAAATTTTACGGGATTTTTTTATAGTGTAGTGATCCATCTCGTGAATAATGTACGTTTGCTGCTAATATATTGATCTTGTTAGTCATAGACAGGCCTGTTGATACGGAGTTGCAAAATATGTTAGTGAAGTGTAATAATACCACCATGAAGGATATGATAAGAATGTTACATCGGGTCTGTCAGCACCTTCAGCAGCATCTTTAAAGAATAAATCAAAACAGATATCTCCAGTGAAAAGACCAAACTCTGTCTCAAAATATACATTTTTGGGGACTTTAGGAGTACTAATCCCATCTTCAGTAAAATATAGATATCTCTTATAATATCTAGCAACTAAAGTTCCGTCCTTAATAAATGCCACAAATGTATTGAAATTGAATTTACCGTCCTCAGGACAATCTTCTTCTCTCTCTCTGCAGTAGTCGGCATTGTGCTCATCACATGTATTTTCAACTTCGCATTCTTTCACGTCTATCAGTTCAGCTACGACATAAATTCCGTGCTCTTTCGATAAACAGCTTAAATTCCTTAGAATTGGACTGTTTGCGTACTTGTTGTATTGATCACACGGGTTGGCCGACTCTCTCGTTGGATCAGCAACATTCTCCGCCAAAGATATGTGCCATGTGTCGCTTCCATCGATCTTTGGAAATAATCCTTTTTCGGGGTATACCATAATATCAATAAACTGTAAAAACAATAAATATATAAAAAAACTTTTTAAAAAACGCTTTTACCAATGCATTAAAAAAGAAAATAACAATTTTTTCTCAAAAATCTGGAGGTCAAAACAAATATCTGAAAACCGTGAGGCGCAGGTAGAAAAGCTGTAAGTAAATTAGAATTGTAATCACATTTATAATATATTTTATATGATGAATGTGTAATAACATTTCGTTTCTTATGATAATTATTGTGGTTTAATATCTTTCTCCTACTGTTTTCAGCGCCTCACGCTTTTACGATTTTTGTTTTGACCTCCACATTTTTGAGAAAAAATGATTTGTTTCTCTTTTAATGCATTGGTAAAAGCGTTTTTCCAAAAAGTTTTTTATATTTGTTATTTTCTAGTTTTTAGTCTTTAATTTATGTCATAATTCAGCATATTATAAATATTGTGAGATCTTAGAATCAATTTTTCATGAACTAATTCCAACAATTAATTTATTGAAAAGAGCTAAAAAAGTTTTGAAATATTGAATTGTCATCAAGACCCAATGAATATACAAAATTTCAGATATATAATACATTAGGCAATGAGTGAAAAATCCATCACAAAATTCTGACCTTACAAAAAATATTTCGAACTTTAATCCATTGTTCTTCAACTAATTCCAGCAATAATTTGTTTAAAAAGTTCTATAATAGGATATACTTATTTTTATCTTTATTGAAACATTTAAATTATTGTGTAAAGTATTTTAGTCCTCAAAAGTACTATAGATGGCGCCACTGAAACCTACCGAGTTCAAACGTAATTTTGCGCATTTTTAAAAAAATGATAATTGAGAGCTTTAAAATTATTAAAATATTGCATTGTCATCTAGACCCAATAAATATACAAAATTTCAGAACTCTAGTGCATTAAGAAGTGAGTGAAAAATCGAACACAAAATTCCAACCCTACATACAAACATGTAGCATTTCGAACTTAGTAAAAGAGTATAATAAAAACAATATTCATCATGCATTTATGCTGCGAGTTAAATAAAATTATTTTATATCATTGAGTTTGGAAAATTTGAATATCTGCACACCATTTTTAAGCGAATCGACTAAAGTGGCAGATGGATGAAAAATTTACGATTTTTTTGTTTTGTTTTGCTTCGCTGGCAAATCAAAACTGTCTTCTTGCTAGAAAGTATTAAATTTGAGAAATAAATCGTTTCGAACTGTCTCTCTAAATATTTTCTTAATATAAAAAATATAATTTAATATTTCTTAATTACCAAAGGTAAAACCAACACATTATGAATTGCTATCATTGAAATCGTATTTCTATATTTGTTATTGTCCTATTATGATTCATATTTTATTCCAGAAAACTATATATATATAATATTTTATGATTTTTCAATCGTCCTATTCAATCATTACGTTATTATTAAGGGACGGTCTAATACCATCCTTCGCAGACGTCTTTTTATATTTTTATATCTTATTACCGTTCACAAAGAAAGGCGATTAATATACCTGCCGTATATAATGTAGATTCAGGCCTATATTTCAAGGCACAGTCAAGGCCAGATTTCCCGTAGGTCCAACTTAGGCCGTGGCCTAGAGCGCATATAGAGAAGAAATAACAATCAAATATTTATAAACTTTTCAGTATTATTTTGAAAAGGCCGGATAAAATAATTTTTTGAAATTTAAATTCGTTACATTAAATATATTGAACGATACATTTTTTCATCTTCTCTGGATTGTACCGTCTCTTGTCCGTGCACTTCTTTGCATTAAAATCGATTTGACACTTCAATGACCTTTCAAGCCGAATTCTTGCCCCCAACTGGATAACGAGAAGAGGTTCAAAGTGCAAACTTAATTCTCTACACAATGGTACGAAACTAAACACAAAATGCGCCAAATTTTGTAAATCTCGGGAAGTGGAAGAATAAATTCTCCAGCCGATTCCATCTCCACCTCTCTTTCACACAATGTTATCCGTTATCTGAAAGTTATTTCCCTACACTATGATTGCAGGAGGAGAAGGAACAAAATCGTCAAGATTAAAATGATCTCTGCGACAGACAGTACCCGAAAATGACACTCCTCGTTTGTAAAATGAGGATTGCATTACCGCTGACATCATAGCGCATTGTTCGCCAGTTCATGAGTCATCTCACGGAATAAACATCGTTCCTAAGATAAACCACAATATTTTGTCTTCCAGATGAGACCATTCTTTTCTGTCATAAATTACAATTTGCGATGGAAAAAATTGACCATTTCGCTGTCGTACTCTATATGAATAAAACTTAAAGCTTTTTGATTAATTAGAGGAGTTTTACGATATTAATTTGAATTCCTATTAAAATGCATATGCATTCTGAAGTAAATTAAAAATTAGCTAAAGTTTTTCTTTAGAGAATTTTAGGTTCAGGTGTAGCGTATTACAATTTATAAATATGAAGGACACATTAAAAAAATGTTTCGAGTAAATATGCTTCCTACGAAGAATTTTGTCCTATATTTTGATATTAAAATGAGACTAACTTTCAAATAATTGCGAATTTCTGATCTGAAAACGGAATTATAGCTACCAAATGTGTTCATAGCTGAAGTTAGATGAAAACAACGCTGCTTTTATTGTTTTCCGAAAATAAAAATTTTGGTGCAATAAAATTTAAGTATTTACATAAAATAAATGCATTGCAAGCTGTAGAATTACTCCGATAACATCTGAATAAGAAAAGAACTTACGAAACCATTTTGACTTTCTCGTATACAAAGTACAGAAAGAGGAATTATTCATATAGTCAAAAATTTGACCTCAAGATTCTGATGATTCTTCACGTTTCAGGCGTCTCTGAGTCCTAAAACACTATTTTTTGAATTAGGACTGTCTGTTCTGTCTGTAAACACGACAAATCAAAGACCCAACTAGCTAGAACGATGAAATTTAGTACGTGGTCTTTACACCGAAGTTCTAGACTTGTATCAAATTTTAGACAATATCCATTTACGGGAAGTCTTTTTATCTGTCCGTCCGTATATATGTGAACGCTATAACTCAAAAACGTAGCATTAGACGGTTAAATTTTAGCACGTCATCTTTACTTTCAAATTGTAGATCTGTGTCTAATTTTGTACTGAATCCGCAAAGGGCATATGCGAACACGGTATCTCAAAACCCTGTGAAAGTAGATAAAGAAAATTAGGTTTTGTCATCCCAACTGTAAGTTTGTATCAGAATTTAGACCCGATCGGACCAAGAGAAGAGGTCCAAATACTTACTTGATCCTTCTCTTCACTGTAGTTCGAAATTTAATAAATCTGCGCCATATTGTGTTCAAGAAATTCGAGGATAGAACACTCCCGTTGGTTAGTAAGCATAAATTCTATACTCCTGTTACACTGGCATACAAAAGTTAAGGAACATATCTTAAAATGCGAAAAATTTGCAATTAATACGAAAACTATGTTTCGAAATCAGTTCTGGAGAATCGTGTGACATTCAATAGAGTATCATATACATATTACAGTGAAGACTCGGTCAGGAGGGCAATTAGGGGGGGACCACCAGAAAGGGATGAAGGCGAAAATGGAGTTTCACCCATCCTGTTTCACAGAATGCTGATAACGAGATGTAACTTTTATCAATGATTATGGTTTAATGTGCATAATATTTACATGCATTTTCGTAAGCATAGCATAAATATTCGCGAAGATATAAATGTTTTTTTAAAAAATCCAAAATTTTTCCGCATGTGTTTTGCTTATAACATGCAGAGTTTTCATTCAAATTATTCGAAATTTGCAGAACACTTGACAATATGTTACAGAAATATTGTAATAAACTTTAAAGTAAATACGTTGAATATTACTGGAAATAAGAGTGTTTGTGCTAAATAATTTTTTACTGCGCATATGCGAGACGCAGCGGAATTTTTCTTTCATAATTTCAAAGCCAGAAATATAGAGCAACTTTTAAAAAATTCCAGTTGAATCCGATTAAAATTCAGAAAGCTGTCGGCATTTCACTGAGGTGAATTTCAATTTCTCTTTCAGAGAAGCTAAATGATGAGGGTTCTTGCACAAACTGATATTTTTTCAACTTTAATCTTCGAATGGTATTCGAGAAAATGCAATTTAAATAATGTATTTAATTAATAAGTGTTCATGGTATTCAGGATATTCAATTTTACTAAAATTCAATGTTACTGTTCGAAGATTCAAATTTAAAAAAATATCAGTTTGTACAAGAACCCTCATTATTTAGATTCTCTTAAAGAGAAATTGAAATTCACCCCACTGAAATGCCGACAGCTTTCTGAATTTTACCGGGATTCAACTGGAATTTTTTTTAAAGTTTCTCTAAATATCTGGCTTTGAAATTATGAAATAAAAATTCCGCTGCTCTCGCACATGCGCAGTAAAAAATTATTTAGTACAAACACTCATATTTCCTCTAATATTCAACGTATTTACTTCAAAGTTTAATAGAATACTTCTGTAACATATTGTCAAGTGTTCTGCAAATTTCGAATAATTTGAATGAAAACTCTGCATGTTATAAGCAAAACACATGCGGAAAAATTTTGGATTTTTTAAAAAAACATTTATATCTTCGCGAATATTTATGCTATGCTTACGAAAATGCATGTAAATATTATGCACATTAAACCATAATCATTGATAAAAGTTACATCTCGTTATCAGCATTCTGTGAAACAGGATGGGTGAAACTCCATTTTCGCCTTCATCCCTTTCTGGTGGTCCCCCCCTAATTGCCCTCCTGACCGAGTCTTCACTGTAATATGTATATGATACTCTATTGAATGTCACACGATTCTCCAGAACTGATTTCGAAACACAGTTTGCGTATTAATTGCAAATTTTTCGCATTTTACGAAATGTTCCTTAACTTTTGTATGCCAGTGTACTTTGATGTATTAAAAAAACGCGAAATATTCGTTGAAAACAATTATAATTAGAAAAAAATAATTTAAAACCATTAAATTTAAAGGGCCTCAACATCAACGGACTCGAGCTGATGTTTTTTTCCCGTTCTTTGTTAAATCGTAATCGCAATGCCAATCGTTTTCACAATGATTCGTTTTATCATCCAGTTTTTCAAAGACATTTTGAAACTTTTTTCGGACTCATAGAGTTTTAAATATCCCAGAAAAAAAATTCAAGCATCTATTCCTTATTGGAAACTTTAAAAGATAGACAATCAGATAATAAAAATAATACTCCCTCTGTCGAAAATATGGTATACCTTTCGAAATAAGATTTTCCGAATTTATGGTAAATATATCCTACATGTAATCATAATATTAGTTTAGTAAGTTAAGTTTACTGATGGTATATATAAGCATAATTAAATGTAAAGTTATTTCATTTAGAGTGGAATTTGGTTTTATCTAGGTCTTCTTGAGAACATTCTTAAAGTTCTAGCAACGTCCTTCACGACGAAGTTTTGCCTCATTGATATGAGGAATCTTATTAGAATTTCAATTAATTTCTTTTATTTGTTATTCTTTCATTGCAATAGAACACTTTTTTTTTATCAAAATCGCAAATAAAAAATTGCCTTTTGTAAATATAAAAGGTGTAATTTTATATAAAATATTTTTTTCTCTTTGCAGAATTTCTGATTTAATGAAATCTAAATGTTTGTTTATTATCACGTGTTATTTAACCCTTAAAATAAACCCTTATAAATTGATTTTAAAATGTTTTTGGCTTTCATTTTTTGAATAAAACATGGGGAAAATACCTTAGAAGATCCTATTTAACAAGGCATTTTAGGCATGGTTTATGGCCATAAAACAGTTTGTTACCAACTTACAAGACTGGGCTTAATTTCAGAAAAAAATGCCCTTCATAAAATTCCTTAATATTAAGCACAAATGAATTTTAATAACTAATAGTACGGAGAAGGAATTTCCTTCAACATTGTATAATAAAATATGGTATTCTCAAGCGTACAAACAAAGCAAAAAAGATGCAGCCTCAAGTGAAAAACATCAAATTATTTTTATTTTTTTCAGTATTGAGATTGCATCTATATGTTGTAAATTGATTTAATAGCATTTTAAATATGTGTCCTAATGGCAACAACTGGCAAACAACAGGTATTCATCAATCAATCTCATTCTCAAGATTTTAGAAGACAAATTTGGTATGTTGCTTAAAGACAACACTGGGCATTTAATGATTAAGAAATATTTCAACAAAGGGAAACAAGGCATAAAATAGCAATACTAACTTTAGAAAAAATTAACTGTAGTGTTGAAGAAGATTCAACATTCAAGACACACCAAGCTGGCAATTTCCTTTATAAAATTCTGTAATGTCAAACACAGATGAATTTTAATAACTAATAATACAGATAAGGAATTTCCTTCAACATTATAGAATAAAATATGCAGATAATATATAATCTCAAGCGTACAAACAAAGCAAAGATCATGCAGACTCAAGTGAAAAACAATTTATTTTTATTTTTTCTTCAGCATTCAAACTGCCATCTATATGTTTTAAATTGATTTATTAAAAATTTCAGTATTTATCCCATTGGCAACAACAGGCATTAGAGCTTCAGTCGTATTCTCAAGATTTTAGACGACAAAATTGGGTTTGTTGCTTAAAGACAACACTGGGCATTTAATGATTAACGGTTACTGATGAAAAAAAGCTACTTGATCGGAAAATTATTTATTTTATCAGTGTTTAATTTTTAAATGTGTCCAATACTCTCGGACAGAGAGAGCATATAAATATACACTGCTGCATCTTTTTTTCTCTAGCAATTGACATTCAAAATCCATGATACCAAGTTGTAAATAATTATCGTAAATGAAATGCCAATAAAACCAATCTGTTTAAAAAGAAACTCGGTTCTTTCCGAAGCAAAAAATCATTTGTTTTCTCATAACAGTTTCTTACATAAGAGGAAAAAAATGGCTTGCTTGTTTCTTTTTGTTTCCTTATAAAGATTTCAGAAATGGAATCAAGAAATAGATGTTGCTTGAAAGTTGAATATTCTTTCAGTCACCACTGCAAATTATCTCTCAATTTTAAAAATTAATTCCTAAGAATTGTAAATTAAACTCAAAAGCTACTATAATATAACAGCAATATAGTTAGCAAATACATATATATAATAATTAGTAGCGTGGTAAATAATTACATTTACATTCGGAAATTGCGTTTGTTTGTATTAAATGTGTAAAGATATAACAAAACTTAAAAACAATATATGTAAATCAATTTCATAATTAATCTAGTCAGGTTTCTTAATAAATTAATTTGTATTCATATATGTTTCTAAATCATAAGTATCAGTTAAATTAAGTTTAGATTCGAAAGAGAATGTATATAAAGCCCCAAATTCAGCGAATTTCTTTCAAAATGTCAATCCTTGAGATTTCCTTTCTTTAAACAGAATAGATTTTCTTTCTAATATGAAACTTTAGGGCAATACTTTTATGGTAAGCAAAAATTAAAATTCGTAAATTACTTGAAAATTAAGTACCACTTTATATTTGAACAGTAAAATTTTCAGTAATGAAATATACAATAATAGTCTATTTTCTTAATTAACCCTATGAATACATGCATAAAACGTTTGAAGGAAACAGAATGTACATATTTTGGAACATCATGCTAACAGATAGTAAAAATATTATTCTTAATTTCTGAAATACAGAAGCAAAAAAAATTCAAATAAATTTTCAATCTAGCAAACCTACTATATATTGAATTATAAATCCAAAATTTTATATTTTTGGTGAAATTTAAATATTTCTTATCTTAGAAAATAATGCATTCGCGTAAATTAATAAATTAAGAATAGAAACTCATATATCGAATAGTATGAAAGTGAAATTCTAATGATGAAGTGTGCTTACTTGTATTTCTCATGATGCCAAATGAAATCAGGTACTATAATCTATTATAATATTTTTAAATAAATTATTTCCTATACATTCGAGAAACGTCGGTTTATGCAATCATTTCATCTCTTCCTTAACATATTGACATAAACACAACAAGCTGCTTTCGAAGTAACTAGACTTGTTTCCTTTTGGATATACAGTCGGACCTCTATTTAACGAACCTCTATTTTGCGAATTTCTCTATTTTGCGAACTTTTTCTTGGAACCAAGAACATTTTGCGAATTTCTTCGTAATTTAACCTCCAAATAGCGAAGTGCATTCTCTATTTAACGAACTTTTTCTTGTGATCCAATATTTTTTTTCTCCCTATTTCTCAAAATATTTCTAAACATTTCAAACTTATTCTTTTTTTAACACATTTTATGGTGATCAATGACCTTGAAGCTGGAAAATGTCAAAGCGAAAGTGTTTGAGCATCAAACCAAAAAATTTAAGTCTTCATTAGGTGAATAAAGGCGTGAAAATGAAAGGATATTGCTTTAAAATTTGGTATTCCTCCAAACAGCTTATGAACCATAATAAAAAAATCGTGATAAGATACAAAATTATGATTCATCGAATTCTTGTTCAAAACGCTTAAAAGCATGTGTCTATGAAGATGTGGATGAGGCAGTTTTGAAGTGGACAGTGTGAAAAATAATAACAATACAGCAATGAATTGCGATGAAGACGAATGAATGATGATGAAGATGGAAATAATCATGATGCAGAAATCAACAAACCTTCGTATGATAAAATGTTAAAATTCATTAATTTTATTATAAAATTATTTTTTTAATTGAAAATACAGTACATTCCCGGACAATGTTTGGTTTTATTCTTGCTTTCCTTGCAGATTTCTTTTTGATGGGTAAAATATATAAAACAAATAGATATTAATTTACAAAATAAAGGTACGATTAATTACTTTTTTAATAATATTTAGTGTTTATGAATTTAAAATCTATTTTGTGTAGTTTAAAGTATTTTAAAAGGTGAATCTAAATTTAACGAGTTTTCCATATAACGAAATTTTTTTCGTGATTTAGCGACTTCGTTAAATAGAGGTCCGACTGTACTTTCAACATATCTCCTCGATGACTTGCAATTTCGATGAACACTCATAGTAATTACTTTTAAAATTAAATGATAAGTAAAATTTTTAGAAACGCCCTGCTGCAATAGTGCTGCCTTTAAAAACGCGATAATACTGCTTCGTAAAATATCACTGATTCATTACATAGCAGAAACGTCTGCATATTTTTACGGCTCAAGGTGTGGTTAGGTCAAAGTTATTTCAAAATTATCTCGAAACATTGATGGGAGCATACCCTTCGCCTGCAAGATCAATTAATTTTTTGGGTAAAATTAGAACGGCTTAAAAAATTTTCTTTGAAAATTTAATTGCATCCAACATTTTTATTTTTACTTCTATAAATATGCAAAAACTGTTACCGAATTTTGGGCGATTTTAACATAATATAAATTAGGTTTTGCATCCAACATTTTTATTTTTACTTCTATAAACATGCAAAAACTGTTACGAATTTTGGGCGAATTTTAACATAATTATAAATTAGGTTTTCATCCAACATTTTTATTTTTACTTCTATAAACATAAAAAACTGTTACCGAATTTTGGGCGATTTTAACATAATATGAATTAGGTTTTCTGCATCAACATTTTTTATTTTTACTCTATAAATATCTACAAAACTGTTACGTTGCTAATAGTGTTCACTTTATATTCTACAAAATCAAATGTTCGATTGCGTTTAACATAATATAAATTAGGTTTCTGCATCCAATCATTTTTATTTTATTCTATAAACATGCAAAAACTTTTACCGAATTTTATGGGCGATTTTAACATAATATGAATTAGGTTTCGCATCAACATTTTATTTTTACTTCTATAAACATGCAAAACTGTTACAAATTTTGTGGCGATTTTAACATAATATAAATTAGGTTTCTGATCCACATTTTATTTTACTTCTATAAACATGCAAAACTGTTACTGCAGATTTTGTGCGAGTCTTAAATAAGTATGAATTAGGTTTCATCCAACATTTTTATTTTACTTATAAATGCATAAAAAACTTTTGCAGATTT
The DNA here is from genome assembly GCA_013235015.1 of Araneus ventricosus. NCBI lineage: Eukaryota > Metazoa > Arthropoda > Arachnida > Araneae > Araneidae > Araneus > Araneus ventricosus. Next base: position 58,969 of record BGPR01005970.1, on the reverse strand, counting down.
TGAGATTTTAACATAATAAGAATTAGTTTCTGCATCTACATTTTTTTTTTATTATAAACATACAAAAACTGTTACCTGGTACATTTGGGCGATTTTAACACTAATACTGAATTAGGTTTCTGCATCCAACATTTTATTTTTACTTCTATAAATATCATAAAACTGTTACCGAATTTTTTGGGCGATTTGTACATAATATAATATTGGTTTTCTTAATCCAACATTTTTTACTTTTACTTAGTATAAGCAGCCAAAACTATTTACCAGAATTTTGAAGTCGATTTTAATATAATATAAATTTTTAGGTTTTGCATCCAACATTTTATTTTTTACTTCTATAAACATGCAAAACTGTTACCGAATTTTGTGCGATTTTAATAACATAATATGAACAGGTTTCTCAGAACATCCAACATTTTTATTTTTACTTCTATAAACATGCAAAAACTGTTACCGAATTTTGGGCGATTTTAACATAATATGAATTAGGTTTCTGCATCCAACATTTTTATTTTTACTTCTATAAACATGCAAAAACTGTTACCAAATTTTGGGCGATTTTAACATAATATAAATTAGGTTTCCACAAAAAATTCTGGTGCTTAAACGTTTTATTCGATTGCCTTTGTCCTTAACCTTCCAGCTGGAGCTAGTATGTGAGAGATAAACTAGAGAAGAATTTTGTTCTATATCTTTTTTACTGGAGGGTGCTGCGAAAGCATGACCTTGGATATTTTTCCAGCTCCTTCCGACGAACTGTTAGTCATCGTTTGGAATTCGAGGCGTTATTAAGACTCTGAGAATCTGCTATTTGTATTTCATAGATTCGTGCAACCGTTGCAATGAAATAACTATAAAACTGACTTCTTAATTTTCACATCTAAATTTTAATTGTTTTTTACTTCCATATTGTCTTTCCAGTTTCATATTGCAAATCTAAATATTTCAGCTAAAATATTAGTAATTTCAGTTATTTTATCTTCACCTCATTCAACTAATTCTTCGGTCATTTTATATTGCTTTTGTGTTTTATGTTTCCATTTTTTAAAAATAAAAACTGTTTAAAATAATTGTACTTATTAACCCTTACCTAATTACAACCCAATTTTATTAATTAACCCTTTAAATTTCTATTTACAATAGCGTATCTAAGAAATACGTGTCACCTTTCATGTTGGTATAGAGGCCGCGCCCGCTGGAAGGTTAACTAGCATTCTACGTTTTAATTGCCATGGTAATAATGCAATTTGAAAAGTAATCAAATATAGTTTTCCCACCCCTTTTTCACAGTTCTCCAAAGTCCGAGAGTTTTAAGTCTGGGATTGTTCAGAGCTCTTTTCCATAGTTCAAAAGCTTAAAAGGCCGTGGGTAGCAAGGAAATCCAATGATTTAGCAGAAATGTGAATAAAAATTCTTGTGCTTTCGTTTTCCAAGAATTGTAGGATGGATTGAGATATATGGCTGTTCCCTCTGTCTTAATGGGGCTTCACTGCCCGATTGATGTGTACGTGAAAAGATAGTATTTCTTCCTTAAATATTGGCAATGAATTATTATTCTGATATTATGAGCTTTAGAGTCGAGCTTTACATTTTAGTAAACTCTCCTTATTTTAATCAGCCATTATATGTAAAACCAACAACAACTATAAATTCCTTCCCAAAAGTTTCTTTATATTATTTGAGCGAAATCTTCGAATTTTCTCCTTCTTATTTTGGACGTGTAGGTAATAGAAAGGTCTTTCCTATTGTCATTCGTACTTCTTCTAATGTTACAACATCTTACGACTTTTCGGCAAATAAATGCATCGTATACAGAATTCTGAAACCAGCTCTACGTTCAACCTCATGTCTGGGAGTAAGATGATTAACACTGTAGGTTTTAGATTTTCTAGCATTCAAATCGCTCTTTATTGTTTTATTTGCAGTTGAAATTGAGAATTTTTATGACTTTACAACAGCTCTTTGAACAGGTGGATTTTCTTCGTTAATTAAAAACCTTACCTTAGAAATTCTTACTCTAGTTCGCTTCTTTTTTGGATAGGTATTTGGACTTCTTATTTTTTTATTAAAGTAGATTGCAAAATTCTATGCTCTTTTTCTTTATTATTAACAATCAAGCATATTCTTCCTTTAGATACATTATTTCCATGGCTTTTACAGCATTTTTAAATGAAAGAATAGGAATATTTCTCTCCGGAAAAAGCGAAAACAATGAGTTTTATCTCTTATTCGTTTACAGACGCCTTTCTTAAATTAAAGAAAACATTATAATAATTTCATAATAATTGCCTATTGTTAGTTTAAAGTCTGAGCAAAAATAATTACTGTAAAAATAAAATGATTTACGCTAGACGAATGTTTATATATTCCATTGAAAACGTTTAGAAATGCGCGAATCATCTCTGTATAATGTAAAACAAAAAAATTTCTCAACTTTTGTTCTAATGAATTTCTATTTTTAATGTCGATATTATGATCGTAATTTATCGAAAAATGACTTTAAAATTAAAAGATGAGGTAAAAAATTAGGTACATTTTTCATTAGGATTAATGGAAAATACATAATGGAATTATGTATTAATACATAATAGAAGTACATTTATTTTCGAAGTTTGCCCTTCAGTACGCTTCCGTTGTTTTTGCTTACATTGCCAATTAAAGACAATTTTCAATAACTTTTTTAGAAAAATTGGATTGTTAAAACCATTTGGTTATAATAAGGGTTTTCGCAAGATTATCCTTTCTAAATATAAAATATAGAATATTTCTAAAAGCAAGTAATTTGAATTTATACATTGAAACACTAAGATTTAAATTACGGGCATTTAAGGCCCACAGTTCAAGAATGTATTTTCAAAATTAGCATGCCATAACTATGAAAAATGAACCTTGTAAAGGATATATTTTACCTTCATTATAGTGCCATTGAAATGGATCTATAATAGTAAATAAAGCATGGTATGCTAAATAACAATAAGTTAATTTTTAAAATTAAATACTTACATTAATGCAATATTTTTGTTATTTTCACTTTATATTGCGATATTCGATTTCACTATATTGTCGACAGAAACGCAAACTTTTCTATTTGAATAGTAAAAATTCGTGTATTGTATGTAAAATTTGGGTGGTTCAAAGTTAAAGTGGATCAATACCATGGGATTCATTTCTGAGAAGATAGGTCTCAAATTGATTAGCTACAATTAATTACCAATTCACTTCTAATTGATTTCTATTCTATATGTTAATATTGGATATCGTTGGAAAGAACTCGGCGATATGTATGCAATGATTTAAATTTTTAATATTCTTCAAATTAAATCCTTTTTAACGCCACCTAATTTTTAATTATAAATGAATTACTTCTACTTCCATTTTAGATAAACTCACCTCTACTTTAACTTCCAAAGTCACGAGATCTTCGGGATTTTTCCCGTTCCTCAGCAGTATATTTAGGACGCATACACGCTGCACTCCCTCCTTTTTTCTGCCTTTTCTTCTAGCGTGTGACGTCGTTCGCAAATTTGGTCATGGACTGGGATATTTCAAATATCATCTAAAATGTTAAATTAACATTATCGCTATTTCAAGGAAACGCTGATACTGGAATAAATGAGATTTCACTTTACAATAATTGTGGAAAACATTTAATCTGTCTCTACATATCCGAAAAAGTTGATGATGCTATATGTATATAATTTCTATTCTAACCATTCAATCAAAAGTCTTTAAAATGTACAATTGATTGAAATGCATGTGCGTCATGTTATTGTTCAATATATTATTTTATTGCTATCTAATGTGCATTGCATACTTTAAAAATTATGTTTTCGTAATATGTATATGATGAAGAAGTGTGATATAAGTAATATAAAATACTAGGGGGTTACACCCCCTACTCGCTCCGCTCGTCAACCCCCAAGAATCACGTTGTGATTCTTTCGGGATCACTACTTAATCCCAGCTCGCTTTGCTCGCTCGCTGTACAATTATGAATTCCTGCTAGTAAAAGGACACTATAAATACATTAATTACTAAAAGTAAATTATTTGAATAGCAGCTTTCAATTACTAAAAAATAAAATTATAAAATTAAAATTTTACCTTTATACATTATATATGTAAATGTTAGAAAGAAATCTGAATGCTAAAATGTATGATAAGATGTTTACAAATAAAAATTATTTTCATCAATCAGAAATCAGGCACTTAAAACGTCTTTGTACATACAATTGAATGTTTTTTCAACAGTTTCATTAGCTCTAACTTCATTCTAACAAACTTCCAAATATCCACATTTCTCAATGAATTGTTGCTCAGAAAAGCTTCGCCACATGTATGCACACTCTCTGCAATAATTATTTAGCCAAGAAAGATATAACTCTTCTCTCTGGGTAGCTATTTATATGTTAAAACCTCAGAAAATTTGAGTTTTCGAAAGATAAATTAACCCATTTCACAAACTTTTTGCTTAAAAAGGACACTTTAAAGTGACAAATGGCTTTAAATATGTTCAGATTCACTATTCAAAGTTATAACCCATAATAATTATTTACTTTTACCTTTATAAAATTTTAAAAATAGCCTTTTTTCAAAATTTAAAAAAAAATTCTAAAATTCTTGCTTTTGACACCAAAATTTCAAACACGCATTTTTTTCCACAGAAATAATGATCAAAAAGCATTCGCTACATGTATACACATTCACTTCAATGATTATTTAGCGAAGAAAGTTATAATTTTTCTCGCTGGGTAGATATTTATGTGTTAAAACCTCAGAAAATTTAAGTTATCGAAAGATGATTTAACCCATTTCACAAGCTTTTTGCTTAAAAAGGACACTTTAAAGTGGCAAATGGCTTTAAACATGTTCAGATTCACAATTCAAAATTATAACCCATTATAATTATTTACTTTTACCTTTATAAAATTAAGAAAATAGCCATTTTTTAAAATTTTTAAAAATTTCTAAAATTCTTGCTTTTGACACCAAAATTTTAAACATGCTTTTTTTTTACTGAAATAATGATAAAAAAAATCTTCTTCGCTATATGGATAAAAGAACAGAGTCCTGTCATAGTCAACTATGTCCCTGTAGCTCGGAAACTTCGTTCCGTACACAAAAACGCTTGATTCTATTTTGTACATTCCAATTGGATCGTATTAGGAAAGATTCCTCAACAGTTTCAGTTGTTAAACAGTTCTCTTTTTCGACGATTTCGATTTATGATTGAATCTGCCCGATTTAAACTCATTTTGAAAAATTTCGTTGTCTGATCAAATCAAACTAAATCCGCCGAATCGAATGTAAATAAAACAAACTTGTGAGCTGTTGCCAAACGGTGATTAAGAAATTCGACCCTTTTTTGTCGCCACTTAAGAGAATTATATATATAGATATTGTATTAGAACCAAATTTTGATGAAGCACTGCTCCTTTCATTTTTATTCTGTTTAAACTGTATGAAATTAGATGAATAATTATTGTTAAATCTTGAAACTATATGGTGAATAGTTGGATAAAATTATTCAACTTTAATACCGTTCCAAATCAAAATTCAGATGCTGTTCTCTAAGCACTAAACAACCATTCAGTGTATGGTAACTTTGACACCAAAGCTCTTATAAAGTAACAATTCAAAGTCCTTTTACATAGAGTTAGTTTTAGTAAATTCACCTGACGTCACAGACATGTGGTAAATGTCACTGCGAATGTCGCTAATAATACTAAATGCAAGTTGTCGTATGTCGCCCTTTTTCTGGGCCGCCGTGGCTTACTGGTAAGGTCTCGAAGTTGCAGGTTCGAAACCCGATCTTCACTACTGAAGATCCGCCGTGTATGGGGCCTGTCTCACGTTAAATAAGATGTAGTGTCCAAACGCCCTTCCGCTGGTGTGGTACCGAAGTTTGGAAGGGGGTGCTAGCTCAGGTGTCATCCTCGACTTTTGACCTCAATTCAACATTACGAGGTCTGTCCCAAGATAGCCCTCATGTTGCTTCAAAACGGGACATTAATATAACTAAACTAACCCACTCTTTTCCCTCCTACAAAATGTTCAGTGGATACCAAAATTAAATGGGTGCGGTGCAATTTAAACGTATCACATGAACATGAATTATCCTCAATATATGGCTGCATACCTCAAGCGTTGGCGTTGGTGTAGATAAATGTAGACAAAGAGAGTGCAACTTATTTTTCGTGTGTTACAAGTTAAGATTTTTAAAAACTATATTTCTACTCCTATTAGAAAGAGAATCGTAAGAAGTAGCCAGGACTTTATTGAATTCATTAGAAACACTCCTGAATGTTGTTAATTGCATTGTAAATGATTATTTGCGAAATGAAGAGCGTCGTGCTGAAAAGATAACGAATTTGACGTCACCAGCAGTCGAAACATTTTACATCACCTTTCTAAAATTTAGGGTTAAAATGAACTGAAATTCTGCGATGGAAGACAACCAAGAAATGCATGGGGCTATTGCAAACATTTTGGCTGAAAACCCAGATTTGAGAACTTCATAACTTTCATCTCTTTTACGGATTTCAAATGATGCAATTCTGCGAAGTATTGACATTTATTATCAGGATAATACTTTCTTGTTAAGATTTGATAGAAATGTAAAGTCATCAGAAAAGAGCCAAATGTGGTAAAAAGGTTTAATTCAACTTTTTTCAAGCCATGTAAGTATTTATTCATTAGAGAAAGAGATACAAATAACATATGATAAGCATTTGTCTTATAGCTACCATGGATGAACTTAAGAACAAAAATATGGGAAAAAAATATAAGCCAATAATACATGCATAATCATTTATCTAGGTCTTTAAATTCTCTTATATATAATCTTGATAGATAAATACAGTATACCTAGATTACAGTTTAAATTATAGTATAACAACAATTTCATTTAAAATCATTTACTTGTCATTGAGAGGTAATGGCATAACCACTTATCTAGCTCTTTAAATTCTCTTATATATAATCTTGAAAGATAAATACAGTATACCTAGATTACAGTTTAAATACTAATATAACAACAATTTCATTT
>BGPR01005970.1:3289-36850 GCA_013235015.1 Araneus ventricosus | reverse complement strand
GGATTAAAATTATCTACTAAATGATAGAATGAGTTGGAATTGTTACATTCAAAGCTTTCAAACCAAAACCTACGAGGGATTAAAATTATCTTGGGAAAGTGTCTGTGAATGAATTTTAATCATTTCAGCGTCTAGAATGAATCATTAATAGAATTTTCGAATAATGAAACTCTAAATAAACTGCAATTTTTATGTCTCATTTCCTGTTATTTCTATAAATCTGATTAATTTTATAAAGACAATAACACGTTTTAAAAGTACAATGAATTCTTTTATTTCAGGAAGAAAAAGTTGAATCAGGCAATGAAATTTAGCCAGTGCTTTATAATAAGGACTATTTTCCCATTTGATCTTTTAATTGTTGATCCTTTTCATAAAGCCTTCCATATAAACATAAAAACAAAAGAGGATTTCCTCTTAAATTTTGGTAAACAATAGTTGACGTCTTATCAAAATGCCATTCATCCTTGTCTGTGAGGTGAATGTCGCTATTGATTGCAAACGGGTAAATATATTTAGTATCAAATGAACCTTGGATTTCAACACTGCGAAATATAGTACTTGATTTCAATATATAATTTTTGCAATCTTCCCCGTTAAATGGTTCACAGCGAGCCAGAAAACATGACTGGACTCCAAACGAAAACGTTTGGTAAAAATTTAAAGGATTCCCAGAAACTCCAAAATAAAATGTCTCATCCATAGATTCAGCAGTGTATTTCAACGAGCAGCAAAACCCATTTGAGCAGATGTTAATATTTCCTTGAGTTCCAACGAGTTTGACGAAAGTGTACTGCTGCACTTCTGTTTGATGACAGCGATAGTCAGTAATTTCCTTGCTGGCATTCCCAAGAACGTTCTCACCGCATTCACTTCTGAAATTGCGTGGTTCTTCTCCTTTTAATTCGTTGACTGATTCATCATCTGATATATAATAGAACTTCGTGTCGAATGAAGACATGTCTTGAGGAATATATTCGGTTGAGTTTGGTACATTTGATATCAAGAGTTTGCTTAGTCCATCAGGATTATGAGTGTAGACAAGAGCTCCTTTGACTGCTGAATAGATGCCACTGCCAAGAGATCCTAGTCGGGGGTCGTGGACATTGGCCGCAAGTAAGTTGACTTTGTTGGTCATAGACCAGGCTTGCTGGTAGGGTGTCGCGAAGTAAAATAAAGGAGTGTGGTCGAACCACCAAGTCGGGAATGCTAGACCTGTGACATCAGAACTTTCTGCTCCTTTAACAACTTCGCCAAACAGTAAGTCAAAACAAACGTCCACTGTGAATTTACCAAATTCTGTCTCAAAGTAAACATTATCGAAATCTCTGGGCGTGGTTTTGCCTTGTTCGAAGTACAAGTGTCTTTTGTGGTATCTGACAACTAAAAGGCCTTGTCTATTGAACACCACTAGAGTATTAAAATTAAATTTACCATCCTCGGGACAGTCGTTTCGGTCTGTTCTACAATAATCTATGTTGTACTTATCGCACATAAATCTAACTTCGCAGTTTTTTACGTCGGTTAAGTCAGCCACAACATAAAAATTGTGCTCCTTTGCTAAACAGCTTAAGTTTCGCAAAATAGGACTATTTTGGAATTCTTCAGGTTGGTCACAAGGATTTGCAAATTCTCTTCTGGGATCTGGAACGTCTTCAGCATAGCTTAAGGACCAAGTTTTATTTCCGTTGATGCGTGGAAACAAACCCTGTTCAGGGTATACCATCATATCAACTTTCTGAAAAAGAATATTTTGCAAATTATTTAGTTATAATTAATAAATTTGTAAGTCATGCATTTACTAATAAATGCTCGTAGATACATGTCATTAATTATAAAACTATCTGCCTTCGGCAACCGGCTTGTTCTCCCATATTATTACTTATAATGATTCAGATATATCAACAAAATTTATAATGTCCAAGTTATTTGAAATAGTTGTTTTTGTTGTATTTTTTGTTACTAATTTTGAATTAAAGCTAAATATCCGACGAAGTAATTTCAGATTTAAATTTCTGAAAATAATAAACTGTTATTTTTTAAAGTCGTTAGAAAAAAATGAAGACTAAAAAAATAACTATTATAAACCAAACAAAATGTTATGGGGGAAAAATTTAATTGATTTTTTATGACACAATTAGTTCCAAAATCAAAACTTATAAAGAAATCATCTTTAGGTGCATCATTTCAAAGTTTATCAGTTGACAAATACAATCTAATGTTGAATAAGACCTGTTAATGTATGAAGTTATTATCTGTTACATCTCAAATATTGATTCGAACTTCTTTCTACTTTATCGAAACAATTTGAAATGCTCTTTAATTTTAAGTAAAAATGAAAAAAGAGGAGTTTTTGAAATAAAAAAATACTATAATCTCTATAACTTAAGTCAATATTAGACAGCATTTAAAAGATAATAAATCGCGTGCAATCAGAAAACGTTTATAAAACTTATAAAAGAAAACATTTATATGAGTGAAAAACTATTTCGATTTTTTTTAAAGTTAATGTTTCCATATTTGTTCCGTTCTGTTTGTGGTATTTTAATTACGTTTGTTGAAAGATTCGTTCGGCATATATAAGTAGAAACAGGGCTAAAAATTTGAGAAAATCCCTCAAAAAGTACAAAACATTGTTTAATATCAAAAGAAAGCATTTTAAAATGAGCAAGAAGTGATTTTCTCGTAAAATGAGTTTAAAATGTTTGAAAATAATAATAATCAACATTTATCTAAACCTAACTTATTAAAAACTTAAAATCTCTAGAAGAAAACGTCTCCTGTTAGTGACCTGTGAATCCTTTTGTCAACCGCATCGTCCTCTAATAACACAAGACGCTGTACAATATTGTTACGATATCTTCACGATATTGCACGGCATTCAGAATACCAGACAACGTCGCAGAGATATCGTGCAATATCTTGTGCTAATAGGGCGTGATTTTACAACCGGAGCAGGAGGGGAGGAGACAGCCTGATAATCAATCTGAGTATCAGAATGAAGGGAAAGACAGCAGCAAACCCCCTCTTCAAAGAAGGAACAATTTTCCGTGACCCTGTCGCGAGTGGTGTTGTCGATTCAATTGACCTTCACCCAGTTGCTAGCGTTAGATGCTGCTTTCAATTTTTTTTAAATCGACAAAATAATGTACAGAAATTTAACTAACAGCATTAGAATGATAAATTTTGCACTTCAAAGTAGTATAAAAATAATTTTCGTACGATATTTCTTTCGGAAAAAAATTGGCGAAAAAAGGATCGAAAACGACGAAATCTGACTTAATTTTCAAATAATTAAAATTTGAATAATAATTTGAAAAAAATGGCCCGAGGTGCTCGTTCCATCCCTAGGGCTACCAAATTCGGTAGCTCTAGGTTCAACGGTCTTCTCTGTAGATCGTCAACAGACAAACAGACTTTCACGTCTATTATTAGCAGAGATTGTTGGATTGCTTTAATGAGATAATGGACGCAGTTATGCCATCAGAAATTAAGTCCATTTATTTATTTCGGTTTCACGCATGAACACTGCTTCTGTGCAGTTTACTGTCCAAAACTGAATTGAATGTAATACATTGCATGACAGTATGCTCATAATGCAAAATTAATGTAGAAAAATGCAGTATCAGAAATCAGTTTTGCATTATGATGTGTACTTTGGAGTCTTTTCTTTATTGCCTGACTGAGCGCATAAATTGTTTAATTTGAGTTTAAAATAAGGAAGTATTTTTCAAAAGAGTCAACCATTTTACTCATTGTTTTCATTAAAAGCTAACTGTAAAATACTGCTGTCTGCTGTCCTCTTCAATCAAGTGCGTTTGAAATACTATTATTTTATACCTATCGGGAAGTGATGGATAACCATTAAACAATCTGACCGATCTGATTTCTTATGTGTATATTTAATCAAAAAGTTATTTAACAAAAAATAATTAATTAATTTGAACCATTTTTCGGATATAAAAAAATACGTTTAGAATCAAATTTCCAATTAGATGTGAAGTATAAAGATGTGCCGCAACTTTTGTTATCAAGAATCAAGATTCTCAGCTGTAGGAGTATTATTCGAATGAGCAGTTTGATATCGTTGAAGTTTTTGTTGTGGAATATTTAGACTTACGTGCAAAATCATTTTAATTCAAGATTTCCCCATTAGTTAAAATTTTATAAGATTTGAAACAGATTTAAAAATAAGGCTCCTGTGATTTTCATACACTAAGAAGTTAGAGCACTCAATTTGGTAGAATTACAAAGAGATGCTATCATCCCAGGAACTTATTAACATTTATTTCCTGTAATTAAACGTTAAAAATGGATTTTGTGTTTTGTCGCCAATTAGTCAATTTTTTTTCTTAAATATTTATAATATAAAAAAGCATTCTTTGTTGCAATTCACTTGAATCTACTTCTTTTATATTTGAACGCGGTATTAAAGTATACTTCATGTTATTTCATTTTTTTTATTCTAAGCTAGTCGTGTTTGTCAATTTTTTAGTCAATTAGTCAATTTTTTTTTCTTAAATATTTATACTATAAAAAGCATTCTTTGTCGCAATTCACTTGAATCTACTTCTTTTATATTTCAACACGGTATTAAAATATACTTCATGTTATTTAATTTTTTTTTTATTCTAAGCTACTCGTGTTTGTCTAACGTTCTTTTTTCCGTAATATTTGCATTACTAAATCCATGCGAGCGTAGTGAAAATCGTATTAAATTGTGCCTGTTATGCTGAATTTCAACTTGTTAACTCTTAAATTGTAAATTTCTCTGCCTCATAAAATTGTTGGCAAGCAGCATTATGAAGCTCAATTCCATCATCGGTGCTTTATTTGCCAATACAGACAATAAAAGCTTTACAGTTATTTTCATTTTACTACTTGTATTGCATACCCTTAAGAAACATTAAAATGACCAAGAACTTTAAGGCAAATTGGGGTTAATCCATGCTATCACGTGCCGTGACGAATCCAGGGGGGCGAGGGCTATCGGGCTGCAGCCCCCCCCCCCCCCAGAGCTAAGTCAGAATTCTTGATTTTATTTAAAATCACCATAACTGCTTGTTCTTAATTTCTCTTTTTTTTAAAGTAATAGAAACGTGACAATATTGCTCTCTGGCTTGACAGGTTCGAAAATTTTCCTACTTTTCTAGTCATTCCACTTGTACTTGTAGCGTTGACGCGGTCGAAGACATTTTTTGTCTAGTTATTTCATTGTATTTTTTATTAAATTATCGAAAGTATTGTATTGTTTTTTTATGATTCTTATTGTCAGGCGAGTAAAGTCTATAAAGTTAAAGTGTTTTGGTTTACATAAACCATGAAGTTTGACATTCGTCATGGCGATACAAAATTTTTATGACCTGCGCCGCCCCCCCCAGACCCGAATCCTGGATTCGTCACTGGTCACGTGATACATGTAAGCCCACCTGACCGATTTTTGAGATCCAATTATCTTCTTCAGTGGGAAATAAAATGTGTTTTCACGGCGCAGCCCAAGCCAACGTGTAGCTAGATGTCATGCACGGTGGTGTTTGTCCCGTGAATTTATTTGGGTCATCAACTAAAATTCATTGAAAGTAATTAAAATGTTCGTAAAATTGCTCCAACTGCATAAGAGAAATTTGATTAATTCGCTGTTAAATAGCGCGCTGAAACATCCATGAAAACAACACACACACACATAATTTCATTATTATAAGTAATGAAAAACTCTTACATATGTTTCTGCTACCTCAGCCGCTACAAAGTATTTATCCAAATTTTTCTTGATGATTTCTGTTTCAGAATACCATGGCTCGTTGGTCTGTTTGATCTCAAAGACGCCAGCTGTGTAGTAATCGAGTCCATTCAAGACAGGGAGCGATGTGCACAGAACGACAAAAGCGAACAAAAGTTTGATCTCTAAGGAAATAAGAAATAGTAACATGCAACAAATTTTATAAATTTCAAATGAAATTCTGTTGTCAACACCCCTGTGTTAATAATCTACTCCCAGCCAACGCTGTAGTAGAACTTTTTTTTAAAAAAATCAAAATTAAGGTATAAGCAGCATTACAGTAATATATGATATAATCCCACAAAAATTGAATTTCAATTAAGTATAAACATTACAGAACCCTAAAATTTCGAATGCTACGAATTTTAATTCTTGTGACATGTTGTTCACTAACATTTCTTTTCAATGTTAAAGTATCAAATTTACCATTTTAAATATCCTATCGAAAATTTTCAAAGAAAGTAACTGGTTCAGGACGTTGAAGGATATCAAGTGTTTTAATTGATAAGAATGCCATAAATCGAAATTTACAATTAGGCAACATCTTAAAAAGTATGTAAAATTGTTTCCGTGTGAAAATTGTTTAGCGAGTAATATAGTATAAAAATAAGAAAACTAAAAATGAAGGAAAAAGGATGCAGAAGATATCCAAATCTGAATATGTCGAATACTATAGATAGATGCAAATATTTCTCTGCCCCTACGATCCTTTCCTATGATTTAATAAAGTATATTAATTAATATTTGACCAATAATATGTTAAGCGCTCTGTGCTAAACATGAAACGAAACAATTTTGCCTTAAAATCTGAAGACGGTACTGTTAATGAATGAGTCTTGGAGGTCTTGTCCTAAACTTTTAAAAGTAATTGGCATACATGAAAATAATATAGGTTTTATCAGATTTAATCAGTATGCTGTGCATTGAATTTTTACATTTAAAGTTCTTTTTCTGTAGACCTAAAACGCGTAGGAACAAAAATTACATCAATCATTTGTGTTTATTTATAGGTACAGTTCTTTCACAAAATATCTCATATAAGTCTTACGCATATATCGTTCTGTGTGCAGTCAACTTGAGCTGTCGCTGACTGTAGTTAAATTTAAAAAATTTACGAATTAGTTCTATTGAAAGGATATTTTATAAATTAAATCTCACTGTCGTTTTAGTCTGTTCAAGTCGTATTGAATCAAGCGGAGCAGCTTCTGATATTGATGGCCAGTTTTCGGTACTTTTCCGTTAGCCGGGCGCAAGCGAAAAATCGCCAAATAACGTAGAATTCCGCCAAATTTCTTACAACCATTCTCTTGGCGACTTGGCTCGCGTTTGGTTCACAATTGGCGACATTTGCGCCCGGCCTAGAGTCAAAAAAGAAATGTTTCATTGTGGCTCTTAAACCCCAAAAATTATATTTCCCAGGAATAAAACCAAAGCGGTGAAAAGAAGAACAAAATTAACTTGCAGTAGAGGATTTCAAAAAAAGTGTTACAAGCTTCGGAAAAAGTGTGATTAAAAATACAGTTTCAAATTAGATCTTACATTCTAGCAGAGATAAAATTCATATCCCTTTTAACCAGACACTTAAGACCAAACATTGCTAAATGCAAATTGTTCTGACCGAATTCATATAAAAGCAAAATTTATACATTACCATTCTTTTTCATGACAAAAGATCGGTGTGATAATCTATGTCGCTAACAATACGCTCTGTAAAGATAGGTAAAATGACAAAATTGTTAATATTATATAGATAGGAATCTCATATCCTTAGTAAATAGATATTAGAAATAAGTTGCTTGACACTGTCCATTGTATATTTCTGTGTTCATGAAATTATTTGATGAGATTAAACTATATTCAAATTAAACTGTATTTTATTAGCAACATTGCTATCAAACAGCCTGTTATTCTTACAACTGGAATAATTTGTGGCAAGGGTACAAAGGAGACAGAATTAGTATGGAAACCTATATTAATAATTAAAATAACCATTATTTCAAGATTATCAACGGATATGGATTGTAGTTCAATTATAATAATAATAACTTTCCCAAGCAATTTGATTTTTAATAATTCTTAATTATGCATAATTGAAAGGTGGTTGAAATGAAAACTACAACATACCTATTCAGTATAAATTCTCTGTACCTATACCTGCTTAGTTTTATACATTTTCAGATAGTGAAAATATCATGTTTTGTAATTTATCCGAGAAACTCAAGGATGGTAATTTAATATTAAAGAGATAAAAAAAATTGTTCATTCATAATGCGTAGGTAAGTAGAATACAAACCTTAATTGATTTAACTGGATTTCATCATTTGGAGAAAGGGAAATGTTATTACAATCTGCTTGTGTGCTGGTTATTACTCGTCTTACTAGAAAGAAGACTAATCTTTCATTTAATCGTTTTATTGGTATTAAAAATCGCTATGCACGAGCGTTTTAGAAAATATTTCGAAATCTTTCTGCTAAAACATTTAAAAATTTAAACTGAGTAGTACTAAACATGTTTAAAAGAAGAAAAATTCATGTTAAAAGAGTCTTATTACTTAAATGCACTATTGCTCCAGCCAAAACGAGTAAACTCTGTTAATTTTCTGTTTCTGAAATGCATGAAAATGGAATTGTCATTTCACGCTAATATTGCCTTTCTGTCATCTTGTTTGTCATTCTGGTGATAATTTTCAATTCCTTCCTGTAAACCTTTAGTTTATGTAAAAACCAAAAATTGTAATAAATAGGCAAAAGGCATGCAGCTATTTGATCTGTCGGATCTTTTTTTAAGAACTGATGTTGACGCAGTCCAAAAGACAGATGGGAGTGAATAGATGATAAGTGGAAGATAATTTTTTGTATAAAAATTTAGTGAAGTATTTGCAAAATAAAAATATCCTTTTGGTTATTTAATGTTGTGTCATATTTCTCAACAATAATTTTTTAACATAAATAGCAACATAAATTTCACTATCAAATGTCCTATTCTTAGATAACGTCTAGAGAAAATATTTTTAAAATATTCATCTTATAAACGAATATAAAAACTCGTTTAGATGCATACATTTCAAAAATATCCTTAAATTATTTGAAATCATTGTGTGGGCCTATATACTATGAATGTAAAGTTTAATATAAAAGTACGTGCAAGTATAAAGTTACTGAAGAGAATTCATTTTTATAGTATTGATTTATTTGACTAAACAAGGGGAAATTTTCTGCTGTTAGTGCATTTTTAGAATAAATTTATGTTTAAATAGCAGTTATTATTATGCTAAAAAATTTCACAGTTATGGCGAAATAAAATTGCTTATAAAAATGCAAGGGAAACAAAGATTTTGTATTCGGTCAATGCCATTTATAAAATCATATACAAAATAATACCAGATCAGTAATATCTAAATATAAAACTAAGAGTGCTGTAAAAGAAGTCAGAGGTATAATCAATAATATAAAAGAAGATACAAAAGAATACAAGGGAAAAATAACCTTGACTTGGATTAGAGCACACATGGGGAATTTTGGGAATGAACGTGCAAATCAATTGGCCAAGGAGGCAACATTGATTTCAGGTGAAACAATTAGTTTTGTTCCCTCTAGAAACCAGATAAGAAATGAAGGAAATAAAATTATAAAGAACCTGTGGCAAAATCGTTGGAATGATTCAAAAAATGCGCGATGGACCAAAAACCTAATAGATAAAGTTAACGTTAATAGACTATATGGTGATTTCTACATAAATCAAATTTTGACGGCACATGGAGTTTTTAGAGGCTAGATTCTTCGAAAAAACGTCGTTATGTTCCTGCGGCCAAGAAAAGGGACCTGTTCTTCACGTAATGAAAGAGTGCGAAATTTGGACATCATACAGAAAAAACTGGCCTAGTGGATGGCAATTAATGAGTTTAAAAGACTTGATAAATAATGCCGATATTCGTATCTCATTGCGAGGACTTCTTCACGAACTGCTAATTAAAGAATTAGACTTATTGTCGTCGTTCAGTGAAACTGATGTTTCCCGTCTCTGAAAAAAAAGAAGAGAACAATTTTGTAAAATAAGATGTATCACATTTTTCCTGCACGGCCTAGGTCAGGGCGGGGTAATATAATCTGTCAATATCTAAATATAAAATATTGCACATCTACAGGGTGTTCCATAAATATTGGTACAAACTTTAAGGGGAGATCAGGCATACGATAAGCATAAAAAATCAGATAATGGGTGCGCAAGCGCCATCTGGAGGCAGCAGATAGAATTTAAAATAAAACAGCGCTGGCCAAAATGCCGATATCTTTCTGAATCTTAACGGTATTGAACTGAAATTTTTATATAAGTTTCCCTATATATCTGGCTCTAAAATTGTGAAAGACAATTACGCTACCTTTCGCGCATGCGCAGTAAAAAATTATTTACTACAAATGCTCATATCTTCTCTAGTATTCAAAATATTTAGTTCACATTTTAATACATTGCTTCTCTGACATATTTTCATGTATTCTGTAAGATTCATACAATTTGGTTGAAAACTCTACAAGTTATAAGCAAAAAACATTCGGAAAAATTTGGGATTTTTTAAAGAAACCTTTATATCTACCTGAATATTCGTGCTATTTTTACGAAAATGCACATAAATATTGCGAACATCATACAACAGAATTGATGAGTGTTGCAAATCATTATGAGCTTCTTATGAAGTGGGGTGAGCCAAAGTCACATTTCGAATTCATCAATTTCTGGTCGGTCCCGTAAATGCCCTCGTGACCGAATCTTCAATGTAAGTTGCGAGTTAAAATCTATATGGTCGAAGTTCGTGGAAAATTCTGGCCGCCTTTCGGGAGAAATTCGAGAAAATGTGCATTATCAGCTTTCTGTGAAGCAACTGGATGCATTCGCTTGTCCCCTGATCAAACTTTAAAGTTAGGTGAGGCATACCGAATCAAATTTCGAATTTCTTTTACCACGAGGTCATTTAGGGGACCGGCCAGAAACTGATGAATTTTAAAAAGGATTTTGGCTCACCCAGCTTCACAGAAAGCTGATAATAGTTTGCAACTTTCATCAATTATTTTCTGTGATACAATATTTACATGCATTTTCGTAAAAATAGCAAGAACATACAGAAAAATATAAAGGTTTCTTTAAAAAATCCCAAATTTTTCCGAATGTTTTTTTGCCTATAACTTACAGAGTTTTCAACAAATTGTATGAAACTCACAGAATAAGTGAAAATATTTTAGAGAAGCATTGTATTAAAATTTGAGTAAAATACTTTGAATATTAAAGAAGATATGAACATTTGTAGCAAATAATTTTTTACTACACAAGCACGAAATGTAGAGTAATTTTTCTTTCGCAACTTCAGAGACAGATATATAGGGCAACTTATATAAAATTTTCAGTTCAATATCTTTAAGATTCAGAGAGATATCGGCATTTTGGCCAGCGCAGTTTTATTTTAAATGCTATCAGCTGCCTCCAGATGGCGTTTGCGCACCATTGTTCATATATGATTTTGGATGCTTATCGTATATCTGGCCTCAACCTTAAAGTCTGACCTTGAAGTTTGAACCAATATTCGTAGGACACCCTGTATGTGCATTTGCAGCGGGCAAATTTTATTTGAACTTTTAAAGTAACTTTTTTCCTTTGAAAGAATTGACATAATCATAAGTAGTATGTTGAAAAATGCGCTTAGTGTCAAATACATGAAAAAAGACAACAATTAAAGCAGTTAAGTAATCAGGAACCAAATCCAAAATGGCGTATTTTGAAATAGAACTATTTTTATGAAAGATATCCAGGAACAATCTGATGTTGCATTCTTTCAAAATTAATTATTGCATTGTAAGTAGTTTGCTCTGTATAGAATTAGAATTAGTACTATTTTGCATACAAAATTGCACAATCTTAGGCATAATTTGTTTGTAGTGAACCTGAAATGTGTAAAATGGTGATTTCCGATTGCATAGATGATTCTAATTATTTCAAATTAGTTCTATTTATAGAATTCGGAGACGAAAGGAATTTACTAGCAGTAGATTATTTGGAATAATCAGCTAATATGAGTTACAAGAAAATAATTAATTAAATGGTGTTATGTCTCGAGAATACACGATAGTATATAATTTCAAAAAAAAATTTTTCTTCCTTTACACTTATTTTTGTTTAAATGTGGTTACTGTAACTATTTGAAGTTTAAAAACATTTTCGTCAAACAGAAATACACATCCTCGTGATCTACTACGATTTTTTTTAGGAACTCGCAACAGTCCTTTTTTGTGATTATGAAAATTTTTATCAATGACTTCTTATATACTGAGTGATTTTAAGCCTTATGGTCGTTTTCCCAATAAAGAAATCTTTATGAAAATTGCATACAACAAGAATGCAGAGACTTCCAAACTGCTACAACTTTCTTGAATGCTATTTCGAGAATTCTTAGTGTTTTTAATATATTTGCTAAACGATTTATCATTTATGCAACAAACAAAAATTCACTTTCGATTTCAGAGATGTTTTTGCAACACTAATTTTTGATATCATGATGTAAAATATTGCACAAAAACTTTTAATTACGCTTCATTGGTCATAAAAAATTCTTGCTGGATAATTATTATTTTTTCAAAAATGAAGTATAATTTTTATTTCTCAGCCTTCTGAACTTTGTGCTATTGGGAAAATACAATAAAATCTAAGCTAAAAAACTATTGACCTTTTTCCGGTTAAATTCTTTATCCGGTTCGTTAAGTGAATTTGGAGAAGAACAACGAAACCTTTGAAACTTTTTGAACATTATTTACACCTATTCCGAAAGTCTTCCCTTTGTAGGGAAAGTACTTTGTTAACTTTTTAATATTTTACTTACAACAAAAAATACTTTTAGCATTTTTAAAAACGAGTTTATTCAAGATTTGAAATGGCCTGAATACTCGAAAATAGTTTTTTATGTTCCTGATAGGTACAAATGAGGTAAAATTCAATATGTTGTGACCTAAAATCCAAGAATCGGGCCAGTGCATAAGTTCTATAAATATATCTGTAAGGCGCTAGTATTGTCTCTTCGGCTTTGAATATAAGACCTCTACCTCACGAAATACAGCCTGTATTATATTTTTAATTTCTCATTTTGATGCCATCCATTAACAACTTCGGAACTCAGTATCTAAAGAATTTATGTTCTATGAAGTTGTACAAAAATCACAGTGTCGTACTCACAAATAATCCTTAAGTGGCATTGCGGAGTGGCAAAATGCAGGTAAATAAATGAAATAGTATAATTGTATTGATTAATTAAAATAATATTTTTACGCAACTGGAATAAAACTTAGTACAAAATTTAAATTATTTCAAATAAGTATTATTATAGTTGAAATAATATTTGTAAATACATCCCTTTCTCGTGAACTTTCGTATCAAGTACATAGAAGTACAGGGTGTCAAAAAATTGTGGGACACATTTCAAAAATTAATTTAAAAAACCTGATAATGTTACAACGACGTTTTTTTTAAATGAGAGAGCAAATAAAAAAGTTTTTTTTGTGAACGGCATTCTAAATTTGCTACAGAGTGAGAATTCCATTCGCAATGGCTATAGATTGGGAGAAGCGCGTTTTCTGGTTTACTTTCTTAGTTTTTCTTGAACATCTTCAAAAAAATTCAGTTTTAACACTACATGTCAATTAACAAATTAAAGAGCGTAAATTTCCCTACAAGTATATGCATTTATTTTTCTTCTAGTTTTACTATTTTTCAGATAATGTCTCTCAAAAATAGGATATTTTCAATAATTTACGGCCACCGTAATTTCGCGTTACCTATCTGGAAAAAAACTTTTTAAAATGCTCTCTCATTTTTAAAAAACCGTAGTTGTAACATTATTTGCATTTTTTTATTGATTTTTGAAATGTGCCCACAATTATCGGACACCCGATATTTATTTTAGATGGAAGTTCTTCACACTGACTGGTTTTGTCCAAAATTGCACGCATCTACTCTTGCAGTGTAAGGATAATATAATAAATTTCATTCTTCTACCTAATCGCCATTTCGGGCAGTTGTCGAGTTCACATACATACAGACAAGCGAACATAGTTCCAAAAATTGGTTTTTCGAACTCGGATATGTTTAAATTATCGATTTTCATGAAAATCTCGTCGAAGGATATTTTTTATAACGGTCACAATATTTTCAAAGTATATTTCATTTACAGGAGAGGAAAAGAATAATAATCATAAATACCGCAATAATCGAGCAATGACTGAACTTACTTGCAACTTTTGTAAAGCTATTGACTATCACAGTCAGGATGAAATCCACTCAACAATGATGTGGTTTAAAAAGTTTCTCGGGTTTTTACCCTGGAAAGCAAGAGTAGTATTTAGGAGTTATGACGTCACTAACGTCTCTTCTTTTGCTGTCAAACACCCAAAAAGAAGAAATAAAAAACTAAAATATTTTTGCATCCAGAATATATATTTTGCATTTCAGAATATAAGTTACAGTGGCAGTTCGTGTTTGTTTCCAAGTAATTGTTTTACGCACTAAAAAAGAAGCTGAAATATTGCAGCATTTTCCAGAATAATATCGCGCCAATTTGAAGAATAGACAGATTTTATAAACTGTTACGTTAATAAATAAAAGCCTTACTCGATCTTAGATTCTAGAATACACGTCTCTAGAAATTTATTGAGTCAGGAATCTGGAGAAATACGGATCAAAAATGCACAAAAACACATAAATAATTCGTGAAATTTTCACAAAAAGAAGTTAAGGAACGTCATGTTCTGATGATTAAATTTGATGTAAATCTGAAAAAGAAATTTGAAGAAAAAAGTTATTATATTAATAAGTTTTCATCCATTCTGTATTGGATTGTAGACATGCCTAGTCAGTCACTTATTATAAATGACCAAGATAACGTTAATCAAATGGTCCGTATTTCTGCAGGAAGTCTTGCTGAAAGATACTCCTGATTATTCTCAACAATATACAGCAGAAATTAAACTGATTTATGTTTCCAAAAAGTCAATATTCTTTATATTTTGTTTGTTGAAACGAGTTCGTTGTAAATGAAGGTTTTCTTAACAGTTAGCGTTATCTGTGCAATCAGTTTGGCGAACTATGAGAGAAAAAGTATGTTGTTGTTCTAACAAAATTCTCCAGTTTCAAACGAATCTCTTTTTTTTTAAATCTGTAATAACTATATTTAATTTACTTATCCATTGTAACGAATGTGAGCTTCATTGAAATTTAAGGGCTTACTGACTTTACTGAGATTCCTGGATATAAGAATGCTGTTCGAAAGATGGTCATGGCTATTCCCAACCTAAGGAAAACAGCAAGTTCTTCAACTGTATTATATGGAAGTGATTATTTGCAAGTACCGTAACGACGGATAAGACGTTATTTGCAAAGTGCTTTATATATGAATGAAACATTGTTTGCAAGTACTGTACCTACGGATAAAGCGGTAGACTTGCAGGCTTTTTTCTTAAATTCATTGTGCCGCTACTGTATTCTCTACAAGGTGAAGTCTATGGATTTTCCAGCCAGTGGACAAAATTGTTAAAATGGAAAAAACGTGCTTATGGAGCCCAGAGGGTACTGGAGTGTTTGCGATCTTCTCTGTCAGGGTGTGTTGTTGTAATTTATGGATGGGCTCCGTGCCACGTGTGCCCACCCGGTGTCTAACGCTGTGGGAGCTTCGTGATGACCATCTTCAACTTTCAACAGTATGCTATTTGCAAGACTGAAATATTTACGTATGCCGCTTCTGTATGAAAATGTTTTTATAATCATGGGCTTTCATCAATTCTGTTATGAATTTTATACAAGCGTATGGTAGTCAACNNNAGCCAAATAGCGTCAACCGTATGCTGTTTGTAAGACGGTGAAATATATATGCATGCCGCTTCTGTATGAAAAATGTTTTTATAATCATGAGCTTTCATCAATTCTGTTATGGATTTTATACAAGCGCAGTCATTCATTACTAGTGACCAAGAAGACTTTAATTAAATCAGTCGTATTCCTGAAGATATGGCAGAGAGAAGGTTTAATGAAAGATTATTATTCATCATTATTTTGAACATTATGCAACGCGAATATGCAGTAAACTGTTTTAGGTTTCCAAAAAGACAATATATTTTATATTTTGTTTGATGAAATGAGTATATTACTGATATGGTTTCCTTAACAATATGCCATTATCAGTATAATCAGCTTGACCAACTATTAGGGGGAATAATGCTATTCATTCAACGAATACTTTCTCCTTTGTTAAACAAATAAAATACCTTTTGCTTGAAATTTAAAATAACAATATGTATACGAAACAAGTTCTTAATGCTTTACATGAAAAAAATCATTCAAAACTGAGAAAGAGATCTAATCCTTAAAGATCGATTTTTTTTTAAAAAAAATTATTTAAAAATGTTTTCTGTCTTTCATTTCTTATATAAAACACGAGAAAATTACTTTTAAAATTTCCTATTTTGTTTTAATTATAGTTTACGCTTAAAAACGTTTTCAGTTGAGAAAAAAATTTCCTTGATAAAATTCTATAATATTAATTACAGCTGAATTTTATGAACTAATAATAAGGATAAGGAATTTCCTTCAACCTTGTGGAATAAAATATGGTCTTCTCAAGCTTACAAACTAAGCAGGAAAAGATGCAGCCGCAAGTGAAAAGCATCTATTATTTTCTCATCAGCACTCAGGCTGCCATCTGTATGTCGTAAGTTGATTTAATAGCTTTTCCAGTATGTATCCTATTGGCAACAACAGATATTAGAACTTCCGTTTTATTTTTAATATTTTAGAAGACAAAATTGGGTATGTTGCTTAAAGGCAACACAGGGCACTTGCAGATTAATTTGCTTAGTCATTGTACCGAATGCAACCTTTACTAAAAACTGCAGGATTTCTCGAAATAAGACTTTTGTATTATTGAAAGATTGCCATGTTTATATCATTATTCTCAACGCAAGGTAAAGAATACATTTAACTCTATTGTTAGGCGGTGGATATGGACCAAAAAAATGGTTCCTGTACTCCATAAGTAAATTTAAATATATTTTTCCCAACGCATGAAAAAATTCTAAAGTAGAAAAAAATTTAAAACCTATCAATGCAGATAGAAATTGCTTTTGTAAACAAGTTAAATAAATTAATTTGCGCATAGGAACATCCTTGCATATTTCATTTACTTACTTTACACATACAAAATTTTACATAAAATTCTGCATGTACATTTATACACAGGATGCATATTAAGTTCTTTAAAAATTAAAAAAAATTATTAAGAAGGAACAATTTTTCTTAAAAAATAGCGGTTTACACGAATGGGTCCAGGTAGTAATCCGATTTTTTTGTGACTCGAAAAGTCGTCATTCCATGTAATTCCCATGATGCAAATGCCAAATGAAATTAGGTACAACTATTCATAATATGTTCAAGTTAGTTTTTTTTAAACTCTTGCTTGAAATCGCTGTTTATGCAATCATATCATCTCTTTCTTTCTTTTTGATATAAGCAAGCTTTAGTTTAGTTATATTAACGTCCTGTTTTCAGGCAACACGAGGGCTATTTTGGGACGTTCGTCGTAATTTTGAACCACGGTCAGATGACGAGGACGACGCCTGAGCTGGCACCCCCTCTCCAAGCTTCCACGCCACACCAACGGGAGGACGTTTGGCCACTGCGTATGGGTTAGCGTGCAAAAGGCCCCGTACACGACGGAATCGGATCTCGAACCTGGAACCCTCCGCCCCAAAGCCGAAACCTTACCACTAGGCCACTGCGGCCTCGGCATATGCAAGCATATAAGAAATAAGAAGTTCTTTTCCAATTAAAGATATCCTTGTTGTAAACGTATTCCCGTCAACATTCCTTCTCAATGATTAACACTTTCGAAGCACAAGCCATAGCAATTAGTTTTTGAACAAAATGATCCGTAAAATGTTTTTTAAAGATTTCAGGAAACGTACTTAATAATGCTGCTTACTCTTCACCCACAAAATCAATCAATTCTTTGGCAAGAATGTGGGTGATTTTAAAATTTGACTAAAAAAAATAATTATATATAGCATTTTTTAACATCTATTAATACACAGGAAATGTTCACACAATTTTGAACTTTCCTAACATAAAATAAATCTTTT
The DNA here is from genome assembly GCA_013235015.1 of Araneus ventricosus. Classification (NCBI taxonomy): domain Eukaryota; kingdom Metazoa; phylum Arthropoda; class Arachnida; order Araneae; family Araneidae; genus Araneus; species Araneus ventricosus. Next base: position 18,909 of record BGPR01005970.1, on the reverse strand, counting down.
TTTACTTGCAATTCGTACTTTAAACGTTCTATTTGATTGTCTTTGTTCTTAACTATACTTCTACGTATGGGTTTCCACGATAATAATTCTTTTTACAATATTACATTGATAGTTTTTCTCACTTCTTTTCCACATATTTCCATATTCCATTAAAAGTTGTAAGTCTGTCATTGTTTAAGTGCTCTTTTTCATAGACCAAACACTCCAAAGTCTATGGGTAGCGTATCTGATGAGTTAGCTGGAATGTGAATTTAATCCTTGGGCTTTTGTTTTTCCAAGAATTTAATGGTGGATTTCGATAAATGACTCTTTGCTTTGTCTTCATGGAGTTCTACTGCTTGATGGATGTGAAGTTAAGGAGTTATTATATGTTCCTTAAATAATGGCAATATGAATTGTTATGAAAAAAATACGACGGGAGGCTGTCTCTGCGAAACGGCCGCTGGGATTGAAGGAATTACTTACCTTACTCACCTGTGACTCTCTGTCACTAAAGCTGTTCTATGTGACTTTGACCTATGACCTATTCTCTATGACTTTTCTCTGTTAAATAAATTCTCTATGACATTTCTCTGTTAAATGAAACTAAAAAACCAACTCAACTCAATTAAATCAACAATTGTTAATAATAATTAATTAAGGACAGTTAATTAACCGATTACTCAACTGTGACTTTCTGCGACTAAAATAGCTCTATGTGACTTTGACCTATGGCCTATTCTCTATGACCTTTCTTTGTTAAATGAATTAATCTGAAATGAATTAATTATTAATCTGTTAAAATCCAGTTAATATACCGCTCACAACCGATGCGTGCGCGCGCATTGGTCTCTGTGGTGGCATCAAAAGTCTTCTTGATTTTCACTAACTTTGCAACTCGACTGTGACTAAACCATAATTACAAATTCTAAAATTATTTTTGAAATCTTCAATGTCTCCCTTTCTTAGTTAAATGAAACTGAAACCAACTCTTTATGTTATTTGGTTGCGAGGCTATAGGCGTTTAAAAATACCACGAAAAGCGTCATAATTTTTTCCTTTCCCGACACACCATGAGACCACTCTGGAGAGACATAAGTCTACTTCAAAAATAAGCTTTAGAGTAGAGTCTTACAATTTCGTAATCATACGCGAAATGGTCAAGAACTATAAATTCCTTCCTAAATGTATCTTTAGATATTTTGAACAAAGTTTTCGAATTTTCTAAATCTCAGTGTGGATGTGTTGGTAATAAATAGTTTTTTTTTATTGCAATCGCTTAAATATATCACTGCTACTTCTATTGTTAAACATCTTTCCATTTTCATCAGATAAATGCATCGCATACAGAATTCTATATTTATCTCTATGTTCGGCCACACGTGTAGCAGAAAGACGGTGAACACTAATATGTCTAACATTAAAATTGCTGTTTATTATTTTATTTACAGCTAAAACTGGGCACTTTAATGGCTTTGCAACAGATCTTTGAGCTTACGGATTTTCTTTTAAATATCTTAAGTTAGAAATATTCGCGTAAGTTCGCTTTTCTTTCTATGGATAAGTATTTGGAATTCTTTTTTCCAGTTGATTACAAAATTTTACGAGCTTTCTCATATTATTTATAATTATACTTATTCTTTCTTTAAATACACTGGTTCCATATCTTTTACAGCATTCTTAAATAAAAGAATATGGATATTTCCCTTTGGAAAGAGCGGAAACACAGCTTTTTATCAATTGTATATTTTCAAAAGAAATTCTGTAATTAAAGAAATCTTTATAATATCAAATGATAATTCAAAGTCTTAGCACATATTTGCTGTAGAACTAAAACGATGTTAAACCAAACGAGTGTTTATATATTCAATTAAAAATGTTCAAAAAATGTACGAACAGTCTTTGTATGAAATAAAGCAAAAAACTTTCTTAACTTTTTTATAATGAATTAATACTTTTAATATCAGTATTCAGATCGTAATTTATCGCAAATTTAGTTCAAATTTTTTAAAGGATGCAATATGAATGACAATGTCTATTAAAATAGCACAACATTCACTAGTATAGATAATAATAAAGGAAAGAACACATTGAGTTTCCAACATTAACCTTACTCACGTCTATTACTACTGTCTGTCCCCACCATAGAACTCTGCTCTCCAAGTTGTCTCGTTGCTGGCGTCACTGGACAACTGGATATGTTTGGAAAGATCCATTTCGGATAGGAGGGATTCCGAACAGAAGTCGGAGTTTTATTTATCCTTGCGCCAGTTTGCGGCGGTACATCATTCGTGAATTTCTACCAACTGAAATGGATTCCTCCATCGACAATCTGTTTCTATAACGACTACCAATCAACGGACAGTTCTTGGCGAACAGGAGTTTCGTGGAGGACAGACAGTATTGATATTGTCAATCAAAAACAGTTTTTTTTATCCGTTATTCCGTTTCTTATTCTTTTCCTTATACTTCTGTAAAAATCGGACTGAAAATGTCATTTTGATGATTAAAACGGTTCCTCATATATTCGTTTCACACATAAGTCATGGCAGGAATTTCTAATATCAAGAAATTTAATTTGGTGAAATTCTAATATCTTCCTAGTGTGACATTAAGTCACAGTGTGCATTTCGGGAATTATAGGGATAACTGCTAATGTCAAAATGAAAAGATTCCTAAACTCACATTCATCTTGTAAAATAATTAAACATTTTAAATCTTTGATCAAGATTCATTTTGTATCACCATCTGATGTTTTTGATTCGCTTTTGGAGACAAGTTTCATTCAAAAAAGAAGGCCAAATGGTTGTAAAAACACTTTGTAAGGGAAATTAAAATTGAGGAACGATTCTAATTAAAGATCAAGGTTTGTTTCTGTATATTTTCAAAATCAGTCCACCGATAAGTCTGAAAATTTAGAGTTGTAGGATAGTCGCATGTAATATTGGATATCAATGAAAAACACAAATAGAAAAAAATGACGATCTCGTTTATATGTTCTGTTTTATCCGTACTGTCAAAAGTCATGTTAAGTTTAAAGTTGATTGAAATTCTTGAGTTGCCATTCATTTTTGTTTCCAGATGGCTGGTGATTATGGCTGTAATTCAACCTGTCTAGCCTATATAACCCAGCTCATGAGTCGATTGGCTCTTGATAAAATGAGTTTTAAATTTGAGCATCTTCTGTACGATCCGAAGCGACCATAAGGACACCCAGGTATTTTGACAGAGATCCAGTAGTATGTGTAGGAGTATAGTGACCACCCTGACCAGAATCCATTTCCTGAATAAAAAAATCCATTGATGTAAAATGCACATATTCGTCTACCAGTTTTTTGAATAATGTTGTTCATCAGCACAGCCACGGATAGAACCACTAACTTTGCCTTCCTCCGACTATGTTCCTCCTATGCCATGCACTTAATCACTAGGAAGCTGGTGAAATTTTTTCAATATTTTATTTTCCATGAGATGAAGGTGCTGTAAATGAATGCGAAGGTTGCTGTAAATGAAGAAGTGTGCCGTAACAAGAAGGTGCCGAAATAAATGAATGAAGGTGATGTAAATGTATGAAGGTGCCGTAAATGAATGAAGGTGCCGTAAATGAATGAATGGTGCCGTAAATGAATGAAGGTGCTGTAATAAATGAATGAAGGTGCTGTAAAATGAATGAAGGTGCTGCACTCTTTAAAATGCCTTCAGAATATTGTGTAGAATTATGGTGAATATAATTTTCATCAAGAGAAAAGCAAAATGCACTAGTTATTTTATAAAATTTGACGCTCATTTCATCAATTACTACAATTATTCACTACAACACTTGTATGATGTCTTAAGTACATAGATTCCCAGAAGATTTGAACATATTCAAGGTACAGTTGAACCTCGAGATCCAAACTAATGGGGCTGACCTCTATTCGGTCAGCCGTTTTGTTGTGCATTTTTGTGTTTGGAGATGTTATGTCAATAAGTGCAACTCAGTGGCATTGCTCTTAAGAAACAATTTTTGTGTCTGCAGCTTTATGTCATATGCAATAAATGCGTGACATTTCTCTTAAGTAAAACCTCTCTTTAAATATTTAACATGCCCTTTTAAATTTGTGTGGTTGCTTGTAGTTGATTCCAGCAACCCTAATTCATGCTCATCAGTGTGAATCCAGGGGTATCGGGCTACAGCCCCAGTGAAGCCAGAATTCTTGATTTTATTTAACACATACTAACCGTTTTTTTCTTAATTTCCCTCTTTTAAAAAAATAATAAAAACGGTCTCAGCATTACTTTCTGGCTTGACAGGCTCGAAAATTTTCTCGTAGTCATTCCACTTGTACTTGTAGTTTGGCGACAAAGACATTTTTTGCTAGTTATTTCATTGAATTTTTATCAATTGAAAGTATTGTATTGTTTTTTTTGATTCTTATTGTCAGGTGAGAAAAGACAGTAAAGTTAAAGAGTTTTGGTTTACTTTAGCCTTGAGGTTTGACATTCAACACACGATCACTTTCTAGCTTTTATATGACTCAGCTGCCCCCCTAGACCCGAATCCTAGATTGAACCACTGGTGTTCATGTTTCTCTTCCCTGGGAGGTAGTCAAAGACTCTACAAACCATTGGGTTGAGTCGACCCTCCTGCGTTATGGAATGGAATGGGACCTCTATTCGGATTCCGGAAAATTCGATAAAATACTCTTGATATACCAAATACAGTAGAGTATTTTTAGAACACTTTGGGTACTCTGTAAAAGAACACGGAAAGATTCGCATCGTCAAGCAGATTTAGTTCCTCACTTCAAAAGAAGATAACCGATTTTGTTTCTTCTAATTAAAGCGCTGTATTCATCCTTAAATACTAGTTCAAATGCTTCTTTTAAGTTGGAAATAAGCATTAGCTTTGTTTCTGATTCGCGTAATTGTTATTTTTCTATCATTTTCCAATAAAAAAAGTTTCAGAAAATTGCAGAAAAGATGTTCGGATTCCCGAGATTCGACGGTAGTATGTAACTTCTACTCTAAACTTTCTAAGGACTTCGTCATTTCTAGCAGATCATGCTTAGAATATTAATGGGCAAAGCAATTTATTACACATGCAGCATGTTACAAGAGGGACACTTACATCCTACAGAAGAAATATGTTTTTTGTAATCATTTCATATTAGACTGATATTTTGTGCAGTTTCATTTTTTTATCTGTTTCTATAAAAGAGAACGAACAAAAATGAAGAAATGTAAATCGTATTAAAAAAAGCTGATACCGAAGAAAGTTGAAAAGCTGTGCAGGATCTGAAACATCTCCATCAATGAAACTTATTGAGGCAAACGATTATATTTTATCGTCAGGAATGTTTGATTTGTTATAAAGATATTAAAACAAATTAAAGAAAATTAAAAGTGTGATAGAGGTTAAGATACAATAAGATAAACAAATGAAAAAGAACGAGGAAGAAGAAGAATCCGAAGTTTGATTTCTTCAAAGGCCACCATCCATCCAAATTCGAAATTAAAATGGGTTTTCTGTCGAGGAAAAACGATTTTAAGGCCAAATAATTTTCCTCTGTGGCCTGAACCTATTCCGGATAAAAATGGAAGCAAAATAAGGAAGAAAAACATTTATCCAAAAAGAAGAAATTCAAAACAATCTTTTTAACATAGTCTGAAGAAAAGGCTTAAAAATCTTACCTCTCTTTGTTATGGAATAACCGATGCAAAGTAAGCTTTGCTCATAGGGGTGTTATAAGACTCATATCGAAAAAATCGACTGATGGATGTGTGAAAAAGTTCTATCCTGCCAGTGAATTATGAATATTTTACTTAAAATTATGAAAAAATGTCTTATATATATTTTAAAATAATAAACATGACAAAAAATTATACGCGATTAAAAATTTAGCTTAGAAATTAAAATAATTGTATTAACACATCCGTGGACATGAATGCTATAGCATGCATTTTTATTGTGATGCGAAATCAGATGAAATCTGTAACATTCAAATTTATAAGCAACATTATTATGCATCAAATCTATAGAGCCTTACTTTTTGTAAATTCTTGTGCACTTCAAATTAATGACTAACTGGTTTATTGAGTATTTTTCTTTTGCTTTGTCTTTTCTTTCTACTGTCCTCTAATGTGCCAATGAATCATTTTTACTAGGCGCTTGGTGTGTCTTGAACGTTGAATCTTCTTCAGCACTTCACAGCTAAATTTTTCTAAACTTAGTATTGCTATTTTATGCCTTCTTTCCCTTTGTTGAAATGTTTTTTAACCCTTAAATGCCCAGTGTTGCCTTTAAGCAACATACCAGATTTTGTCCTCGAAAATCTTGAGAATGAGAGTGACTGACGAATACCTGTTGTTTGCCATTAGGATACATATTAAAAATGTCATTAAATCAATTTACAACATGCAGATGACAACCTGAGTACTGGCAAAAAATAAAAATAAATTGATGTTTTTCACTTGAGGCTGCATTTTTTCTGCTTTGTTTGTAAGCTTGAGAATACCATATTTTATTCTACAATGTTGAAGGAAATTCCTTCTCCTTATCATTAGTTATTAAAATTCATTTGTGCTTAATATTAAAGAATTTTATCAAAGACATTTTTTTCTGAAATAAAGCCCAGTATTGTCAATTGGTGAAACAAAATAGGATTCTTTAAATTATTTTTCTCATGTTTTATTCAAGAAATGAAAGCCAAAAAACATTTTTAAATCAATTTTTTAAAAAATAGAAATTTTAAGGGTTAATTGAATCAGAAATGTTGCGCTGTTACATTCAAAACACAAGTCCAACTTTAAAAATTCCTTATATAAGAATTTATTCATTACACCAATACAAAATAAATGAGTAATGTTTTATCTTTGGTGATTACTGATTAACAATTTTATTGACATTCAGGTAAAAATTGTAAGAAATTATTTATGCTATTTTTCCGAACTCATTTCATCATTTTAAATTCTGAAAGAGCTACCTCGTGGAAAGGATGAACATTCTAGAAAAATTTTGGATTAAAATCGAAGTTTGGATAAACTGTTTTTCTCTTTTGATTATTCTATTTAAAGTCATGATACTAGAGAGGCAATTCTTGTTAGTTCTGGAAACTATATGGTATATATATTTGGAAAAAATAATTTGAGGTAACACTGCTCGCGGAATCAAAATTGAGGTACCATTCGTCGACTTCTAAACAAGCATTCAGTAAAATAATATTTTGATTCCAGAGTCCCAATATAATAAATAGAAGAGATTCTTTTACAAATCCTTTCTTGTGGTAAATTCACATTATGTCACAATAACGAGATAAACGTCACTGTGAATGTCATTAATAACATTAACTGCATATTATTTTCTGCTACGCTGTAGTGCCACTTTCTTTTCCCTCCTGAAACACGTGTAGAGGATTTCAAAATAAAACAGACGTAGCGCATTTAACGTATATCAGGTGAGTATAAATTGACCCTAAATTATGGAGAACAAAAATTGACGTTTCTTACAATTAAAACATTTTGATTGACTGTTTATAATCTTTTCAGTCCCAGTGATGCCAGTTGGAATCATAATATTTATTATATTTTAATTCGGCACATAAGCCCCCCTCTGATACCAAATGGGCATCATTAAATTCTTCGCATTTTCCTATTTTCAAATATATTTTTTATTCTTACCAATGTGTGGCTATTAAAAAATTGCCTTTTGAACTTCACTTCATTCGGCAAAATATGTCAAAAAATCAATTTTAATATAATTTATATGCAATTACAGCTACAATTTCATTTTTATTATTTTTAAATAAGTTAAAACATTTTATTTTAGCTGTTTTTGATACAAATTTATTTTAAAATTTGGGTTTTTATGTTTCCTGAAATATCATGACGCCAGTTGGAATGACTTCGAATTTTAATTAATTTTTTTTTCTTTTTGAACTTTCATCTCGGATCCAAAATGAGTACATTTCACAAATTTCCGAATTTTAGAATGAATAATAAGGTCAAGGAGGAGGGAAAGATTAGGACTGAAAGGGTTAAAATTTAGATTTATGTGGTGATAACATTTGTTTATATCACCAACTGACAATCGAATGTAGCAGATATTTAAGACAAATCAGGAACTCAGGAAGTTTACTGAAACACGAGCTGATAATATATGACCAAAGGCTACCAACCTGTGGAACTGTTGCGAACATTTTATTTGAAATCATAACTTGAAAATTCTGAAAAGTATGCATCCTAGATATTTAATTCTTTAGAATTACTGTCATTTATTCATTCTCATTTGATATCTAGAAAATAATTATTAGTTTTAAAGATATTCTAGAGATGTATCGTCACTTGCAAAAGACAGAGAAAAGAACCAAATGTGAAAAGAGACTTAATTTTCAAAAATCTTTATTTATTAGACAAATGCCTACAAATAACATATGATAAACATTTGTCTTATACGTACAATGTATGGACTTAAGGAAAAAAATATGAGTGCAATAATACAGGCTTAATCGGGAGAGTCTTGAATTACTCTTATATATGACCAGGCATATGTTTATGCAGATATGCCATACTCGGATATTAAACAAAGTATAATAATACTACAAAAACCATTTCATTTTTAATAACTAAGCATGTAACTGAAAACAAATACCAAAATATATGTATTATATCCTAACTCTGACATAAACCTACAAAATAAAAATCATAAAATACTGTTTCAGAGATTTATAGTGGTGTATCATTTGCTTCGATTGTACATGTTTTTCTGCAACACTTTATTCTCAAAAGTAAGTTCGTGGATCTGAATAAAAGCTCTTCGACAGTTTATGGTATTCCTATGCGTAAGAGAATGCATCAAGCAACTATATACCGAAGCCAGTGGACTAAACTTTAACCATGGATAAAAAACGTGGTGTCACTTTTTTCTTTACAATGAGACAAATTCAAATACCATTTGGTTTATATCAATCTCATCGAATTTATTTGGCGTTTCTAAAAAATAAGATTTCTTTACACTGGATGAGTAGGAACATAACTTGCTAGAATGACATTTTTTTGCAATCAACGTTCTAAAACTAAAATATGCATGGGATATTGCCAATTATCATATGTGATAACAAGAGTAAAAGGCCTTGCATTGCTAAAACAGTGCTACTAAATGCTTGAATGATTTGGAATGGTAACTTTTAAAGCTTTCAAGTCGGAAATTAGGAACAAAAATATTTTGTCTTGGAATAATTTCTATGAATGATTTTTAAGAACTGAAGAGCTTAGAATGTTACATTAATAAAATTTTTCGAATGAAAGCCTAGTTATATCGCAATTTTTGTGATTTATTCTCTTTTATTTTTATATCATTGATTAATTTCTCAAAGATAAAAAAAATGGCGGAAAAGAATTGTTAGTCATTCTAATTCGGCAGCGAAAAGTTGGATCAAGAAATGAAATTTAGCCAGTGTTTTATAATAAGGACTATTTTTCCATTTGATCCTTTAATTTTTGATCCTTGTCATAAAGTCTTCCATATAAGCATAAAAACAAAAGAGGTTTTCTTCTTAAATTTTGGTAAACAATAGTTGATGTCTTATCAAAATGCCATTCATCCTTGTCTGTGAGGTGAATGTCGCTATTGATTGCAAAGGGGTAAATATGTTTAGTGTCAAATGAACCTTGGATTTCAACACTGCGAAATATAGTACTTGATTTCAGTATATAATTTCTGCAATCTTCCCCGTTAACTGGTTCACAGCGAGCCAGAAAGCATGACTGGACTCCAAACGAAAACGTTTGGTAAAAATTTAAAGGGTTTCCAGAAACTCCAAAATAAAATGTCTCATCCATAGATTCAGCAGTGTATTTCAACGAGCAGCAAAACCCATTTGAGCAGATGTTAATATTTCCTTGAGTTCCAACGAGTTTGACGAAAGTGTACTGCTGCACTTCTGTTTGATGACAGCGATAGTCAGTAATTTCCTTGCTGGCATTCCCAAGAACGTTCTCACCGCATTCACTTCTGAAATTGCGTGGTTCTTCTCCTTTTAATTCGGTGACTGTGTCATCATCTGATATATAATAGAACTTCGTGTCGAATGAAGACATGTCTTGAGGAATATATTCGGCTGAGTTTGGCACCTTTGAAATCAAGAGTTTGCTTAGTCCATCAGGATTATGAGTATACACAAGAGCCCCTTTGACTGCTGAATAGATGCCACTGCCAAGAGATCCTAGTCGAGGGTCGTGGACATTGGCTGCAAGCAAGTTGACTTTGTTGGTCATAGACCAGGCTTGCTGGTAGGGTGTCGCGAAGTAAAATAAGGGAGTGTGGTCGAACCACCAAGTCGGGAATGCTAGACCTGTGACATCAGAACTTTCTGCTCCTTTAACAACTTCGCTAAACAGTAAGTCAAAACAAATATCCACTGTGAAATTACCAAATTCCGTCTGAAAGTAAACATTATCGAAATCCCTGGGTACGTCTATTCCTTGCTCGAAAAAAAGGTGTCTTTTGTGGTATCTAGCTACTAAAAGGCCTTGTCTATTGAACACAACAAGAGTATTAAAATTAAATTTACCATCTTCTGGACAGTCTTTTGGATTCATTCTGCAATGATCTATGTCGTACTTGTCACATATGAATTTTACTTCGCATTTTTTTACGTCGATTAAATCAGCTACAACATAAAAATTATGCGCCTTTGCTAAGCAACTTAAATTTCGCAAAATAGGACTGTTTTGGAACTTATCAGGTTGGTCGCAAGGATTTGCAAATTCTCTTCTAGGATCTGGAACATCTTCAGCATAACTTATGAACCAAGTTTCATTTGCTTCGATGTCTGGAAACAAACCTTCCTCGGGATATATCATTATATCAACTTTCTGAAAAAGAATATTTTGCAACGTAAGTATTTAGTCATGATTCCGAAATTTTCAAATCATGCATTTACTAATCAGTGTATCGAGAAACAGATGTCATTAATTATAAAATCATTAGATTGCATTGTAATGTAAGTTAAGGGGATAATGATGCAGCTATGCAATCGAAATTCTTCCATCAATATTTAGATTTCACAGTTGAAAATTGTTCCTATATAGTTTACCGTCCAACACCGAAAGAACAATAATCGATTGCACAAAACTCTAGTAATTATGCAATACTAAATTGGAGAAAAGTAACATCAGAAAGCAGCTATGTCTGAAAATGAATACCAGGGGTTGGGAACCTGCGGTTTTGCAGTGAAAACGTCTTTCCGCTAGTTACAGTGATAGTCGGTCGAACTTTCTTGTGTGACAAAATACCGCCAGATTTGAATCGCTAATAACTACGAGACTAATAAAGCGAAAAGAATGGTTGAACCCCACAGCGGATTCATCATATCTGTAAGAGTTTGTCGCATAGTATTTGTTCTGCCTGTGATGTCATCGTACCAGTGCAGGCGCATGCGCGTGATTGTTATGAATTAGCTTTATGTAAGGTTAAAAATAAGTGTAGCGTGGAAACGCGTTCAGATAGGAGGTTGATTCTGGTCTCATTTTAAAGATCTTGAGGAGTATTACTAGGACCCAGAATGAGACAATAAAAATATTTATCAGAATATAAGCAAAAATCGGTATTAAATTGAAAATTTCAAACTCCGCATGTGTTTTAATTATAACATGCAGTGTTTTCTTTCGAATTGTACGAAACTTACAGAATACTTGACAATACGTAAAAGAAACATTGTACTAAAATTTGAATTCAAAAATTTGAATATTACGGCAAATATGAGCATTTGTAGTAAATAATGTGTTACTGCGCATATGCGAGACGTAGTTCTATATACTGTCAACAAATGGCGCCATCAAAAGCTACTCTAAATAAAACATAAAAAAAGGCGCAGTTCGGGTCCGCACCGTAGATTTTTCGTGGGAACGTCGGGATAAAATCATAAAACAAGTGCTTCGCATTAATATGTAATTTAAATATCAATCTCTTTCATACAATATTTACACAGAGTAATATAATGGTTACAGAATAGATAAATCACAAGTTTATCGCATGTATCAAGGGTCTGTGGTAGCTTATGATTTATCTATTCTGTAACCATTATACTACTCTGTGTAAATATTGTATTAAAGAGATTGATACCTCTGAGCAGTTTGCTATTTTGATGCACTAGCTTTAATGTCTTAAAAGTCTGCTTTTAAAGTGAATAATTGGATTTTTTTTTTAGTTTAATCAAGTCTCTGGGATCTTAAGAATATTTTATCCATCGCAGTTTTAGAAATTATTCATATGAACATGAGTTGTCTGCTTTTAAACTCAATACGAGAAACGGAAAAATACGTGTGAAACGCTCAGAGGTTTAAATTACGTATTAATACGAAGCACTTGTTTTATGATTTTATTCCGACGTTCTCACGAAAAATCTACGGCGCGGACCCGAACTGCTCCTTTCTTTTTTTTTTTTTAGTTTCTTTTGCGGCCTTACCAGTTATATGAATTTACATTGAAATAATAAACTTGTCTGTAATATAATGCAGGACAACAATCGTTCGTTAAGTTTCTGCTCGTGGGGCCTTTCACCCAATTGCCGAAGTTTAATGAGGCCTTGCAAAAAGGTTCCCCAACCCTGATGTATACTTAGGTGTTGGTTCCTTATTGCGTAACCGAATGCAATTTTTTTTTCGACTTTTCAATGAAATATTTTTCAAAACTCTAGAACATTTTTTATTTTATTCAATTACAATAAATACGCATTATTTAGATAATTATAAAGTAAATATTTGAGCTAATTATAGCACATAAATAAATAAATTTTTCGTTATAGGTGAGTTTTACCCTAAAAATAAGCAAAATTCAAATTCCACATTCAAAATGCATCGCATTCCAAATGTAAATCTGAAATGTAAATTATCATATGCTCATCATTACACGGAAGAACAAAAACTGTTACATCAATAAGCTAAAAAAAAATCTAAAACATATAACTGGGGTATAATAAAGTTTTTTTTAAATATTTAATTCCCACATGAATCTAATGGTGCAATTGCATTATTTATCTGATTAGAAAGTATATCTTAGATCAGTGGTTCCCAACCTGTGGGCCTCGGATAGAGTGTTACTGGGCCGCGGAACGCCAGTCAAGAGTCGAAGTCACCACTACATAAAGAACCATCAAATGAAGAAGACTCTTTAACTGAACTATCGTGATTATTGACCAGATTCTAAAATCGATTTTTAGAACAACATCAGTGGTCCCGTTTTGGATAAATGTTCCGCAACAATATCCGACAATTGACAAACTTTCACTCAGAGATTTGATGAGATTGTCTATCACCTATATGTGTAAATGTGCTTTATCAACTTTAGTTTTTTTAAAAAAATACAGAAGTACAGAAACAAACTGAATGTTTCTACATACAGTTTGCTTCTGTACTAATGTAATAAAGTTCAGTAATAAAATTCTGTAATAAAGTTTTTGCCCCAAGTCACTTTCTTGTGACTTGAGGCTGAAACTGTCAAATTTTAATCTAGATATTGACTCTCTCGTGGGGGACAAATAATGTCAAAAGTACCATTGAGTTTTTCTTTTTAATTTTAAATCTTGACTACTTGTTTTTGAGATTTCTTACAATGCGACAGCTAAATAATAACAGCAAAATGTTTTATTTTATAAAAATTATATATTTAAAATCTTTTACAGTAAGTTTCACTAATTACTGGCATATACGTCCATATAATATATATAATACGCATATATATATTATATGTGTCTGTAATTTTTACTTGTATATTTAGTTTGTGGGCCTCAAAATATTTTTTACATAACAGGTGATCCTCACAACCAAAAAGGTTGGGAAATGCTGTCTTAGATTAATCATAACACATAAAGGAATAGCATAATTCAATAGCCTTAAAATAAGGAAAATTATCATTTTCTTATGAAATGCAAAATGAAATGTAACTAAAGATTCAAAATTTATAGTTGTCACATGAATAATTAATGTGAAAACAAAATGCATCACATGACAAATGTAATTCAGAAATAAAATTTATCTCCTGCTTATGGTTCCCAGAAAGAGAGAGGAGAAAAGGCTAACATCCGTAAGCTATAAAAACACTTACTACCTTTTAATAACTTGGATCAAAAGTGAAATTCCTGACCCAAAAAAAAGCACTTGAGAAGTAATGTTATTTTAATAAAGCAAAAACATATTATTTAAAGATTTGATAAAACACCAAAATTGGTCTCACTTTCATTATAACAATAATTATTATTAATAATATTATTATCAATATTATTTATTAATAATATTATTTTTTATTATTTTTTTATTTTATCATTATTAATTATTAATAACATTAAATATTATTAATTATTAATAATATTAATTATTATTAATTATCAGTAATAATTATTATTAAATAATTATTATAATAATTTAAAATTAATTGCAAAAATTGTACGACAGTGACGACTTGATACACGTAAGCACGCCTAGCCAATTTTTGCAATCCAATGCTCTTCCTATAGTAGGAAATTGGATTGATTTCAAGGCGCAGCGTAGGCCAGCATGTAGCTAGATATCAAGCGCGGTGAGATTTGTCATCTGAATTGACCTCATAATCCGTCTCGGCCATCAATTAAAATTTGTTTGAAAAGTAATTAAATTCTTAGAAAAGTTGTACTAAGTGCATGAGACAAATTTGATTAAATGGCTATTTAATAGCCAGTCAAGAAACAGCCTTAAAAACGCAGCACTACAAGTACACACAGTGAAATTTATTATTATTATTATTATAGTGATCCGATTCTCGCTATGTAAACTTTAAAAAAATGGCTGTAAATATTTCAATAACTAACTACTTTAGTTGGTAAGGATTTTCTGATAGACTATATTTTCAGTAAGCCAGCTTCCACCTGAGTGTACCCTTTGAAGTGAATCAGTGCACATTTTGACTTTTTAACTCTGTTTCGTGGTGACTCTCGAAAATGCTACATATTGCATTCCGTGATTTTGAAGTTAATTGTTTTAGATCCTGCTTATTAGAAAAATACAGACCAGGCAGCGGCCCTCTTTCACATTTATCTGAGTTCCATTGACTAAGACAGTTCACAAGTTAAGGTTTCTAACGATAAGCACTTTCAATCTAAAGGATTATTTTCGGTTTAGTTATAACGACTTTATACGAACGATGCTTAGCAACGCTTGTCTCCTTGGGTGAAGAAGAAGTTTCCATCCGTAGGTTTAATATATTGCCGCACATAACACCCTAAGCCAGAGACCGCTTTAGCTCAGTTAATAGAGCACTGGACTATAAATGTGTTTATCCGCATTTTGAATTCCGGCAGCGGTAGTCTCATCCAAGGACTGGTATTTTTATTCAAAATGCCCTTTTTGTTTATTTATGTTCTAAATATTTCTTTGAACATTCTAGTTGAATGATTCTGGAATATTCTGTAAGTGTGTCCCACAAGTTGTGAGCAAGTTCTCTGTTCTGTTGAGTTACGAGTTGCTTCAAGGTAATAAATCTACTTTATTATTAAACCATACTCTGTAATTTATTGCAGATTCGTGGCAATATGAACTTCGAAATGGCCTCGCGGTTCACTCGATGTATCAAACGCATTTTTCATTATTTTACATCAATAGTGGTGGCCTAACGACACCGAAGTCATCTG
>BGPR01005969.1:0-86231 GCA_013235015.1 Araneus ventricosus | reverse complement strand
TACACCTTACATCAATTCAGTTTAGAATCAGTCTGCCATAAGTGCTAACAGACATAATATAATATCCATTCTAATTTTGTAAAATGTTTCGTTATTTCTTACCATTCAATCGTAAGCAAAATACTTTTGTATTTATTCTCGAGAAAGTCTGATTATTTCAACAATAAACAAAAAAATATGTTTTGAAGCAAAAAAATTTAGAAAAAATCAAAATAATCATGTTTATGAATAATTTGCAACAATTCACATGATAAATTTATTTTCAATGAGGTTTATTATATCGATTTTTATAATGAAAAAAAAAAAAAATCCGAACTGTTTTTGTAGTTATAGAAATGAAGTAAAGAGAATAACAAGCAAAGAAAAAATGCTTAGAGATGCGTACAGAAAATTTCATCAATTATTGCATCATTTTATTAAAAGATCGCATCATTGAGTACGTTTATAAGCAATTGCATCAATTATAGTTTATACATCGCATCAATTTTGTTTTGTTTCGTTGCTAGTATGCTCATGGCAATGCGTCAATAATATTGTAAGACTTAGAAGAAGCTTTATTTTACGAAATATAAAATACATTACGAATTAATTGAAATATATAAATAATTTTAATTATTCCTTCAGATACAGATCCTACTACTCACCAGGTTGAAAGTCTCCCAGTTTTTCTGATTATTCCTCAGTGTATTGACTAGTGAATTTACTTATACTGCTATTGTATTGATTACATTGTATTCTAGTGTAGAGTAAGGGCTGCACAAACAACACTAGAAATCACTTCGAAATCATTTTCATATTATTTAGCAGACAATGCTATTATAAACGTCATAAATAGATAGATTGCTTGTCGAAACAGTGTTTGAACCTACATGTCAACTTTATTATAGCTTGATTTAAAAAATTTCACATTAAGGTAAATGATAGACAGTAATATATAATTAGAATCTATTTCACACCATTTTATAGATTTTAATGTTAGCACTAGGAATGCAATTAATAGGAATCAGGAAAATAAAATTTTATCTAAAATATGTAATAAAGTCTTATTTAAAACAGTCTATAATATTTAATTTTTTTGCAGAGGAAAAATATTTCGCTTTGTATTTCTAAATACAGCATGTCTACTCAATAAAACGCATACAGTTACATAAAACTAAATACAATTACTACACTCAAGCAAACCACATTTTTCCGACTTAAAAATCTTATCTATCAGAAATTTAATAATTTATATAATAAAAACAAGTTTTCTCATACTTCTTGAAATGAAAGAAATTCTTACATCAAACCCAAGTGAATGATGGCAAGAAATACATCCCTAATTTAGCACACTTCCACACACAATACTTCAGAGATATAAAGAAAGACCTGTGGGATTTATTTCGGGCTATTCATCAGAAATGACATGTAATGATTATCATAAATTTTTATAAGTTCACTTTTTGTCATTTAAGCATAAGTTAAAGCAACTGATTTTACTACGTGGTTTGGCATTAAATCACTCTTTAAGGAAGATAAAGATCATTTTTGACGTTTTCCATAAAATATATATTTTGTAGGTAAAATTGTTAATATTATGATATGAATTAATTTAACCTATAACAAAGAAAATGCATGCTTATAAAATCTGGGAAACCAAGAATAATGAAGGAACAAAGTGTATTTCTTTCCGTTTTAGCAAGTCCTCTATATCCCATTATTTTTCATGATCTTCAGATCATAATAATTGGTTTCATATAATAGTTGCAGCAGATAAAATGCAGTGTAATGTCTTTAAATGAATTTTATTTCCTTAAAACTAAAACGCATCCCTGCCTGAAGATAAAATACTTTGGAATTCCAGAGAAAATCTTAGCAAGTATAAGTAGCATGCGGATCATCATGAAATTCTACCTTGTGGATTTTACATTCAGATGTTGAAAAAATTTCTGCATAAGCAATTATATTACTCGCGTAATTATTCCCTTTTTTTCATTTTATATAAATGGAGGTACTTCTGAACACAAAAAATGCTCATTTTGCATATTTCAGGCTTTTAGTTACGTGCTTTAAAGTAAAACACACATAAAAAATATTTTTACGAGTATGCGACCAGATTATAGTTAGAAACACCTCTCTCCCATAATTTTCTTCTTCTTTAGAAGATTTTTTTTACATGTCCGTAGGTTCATTTTTTGTGGCTCTAAATGTTGTTCACTGTCTCCTCTGATAATAATATTGTTTATAAAAGTAAAAAGTGCTACATTACTGATAACTGAAAGTAATGTCATGTATTTGTTTGTATTACCGATAATTTTCCAAATTAATTTCATTAAAAGTCAGTTTGTGTTATTAAAGCACAAAGATATTAATTTATTGTATAGCAACGGATTCGGAAACCCTCCGCTCTTTTGCGCATGCGCCGGGCGGAGTTATTTTCATCAAAATAGGGGGAAGTGAAGAATGGAAGGGTGATGTTTACATTTTACTGAGTGTGATCTAAAAAAGAACTCCGGAAATGCGCTCATATGGCTCATTGTCTGATACCCCTTTCCGGTGTAAAATCGTCCGAAAGTAGTAGTCTCGGAATTCGTTGCTGAACTATACCTCTTCCGCGGAGTGAAGTCTTTGCTAAAAATGCAAGTTTTGAAACCTGAGTTCCACTCTATTCTCCATTGCTATTTAGTGCTAGTAAAAGTTGGAAAAATCTGAAGCAGGGTCGGTTTTACCATTTGGTCAATCTAGGCGATCACCTAGGGACTCCATAACAATGATGCGCATGTACTTAAAGTGAAACTGTCATTTGTTCGTTTGACCTCCACCCCTCGCAATAAACATTGAATTAGAACATGCATTTAACTGTAAATGTTATAAAGTGTGTTAATAAATTATTGATGCTTGAAATGTAAATTAAAAAAATATTACTAAAAATTGTTTTCATCTTTTTGCGCGATTTAAATGTTTGGTTAATTTCAAAAACACTAAATTTTTTTATATCAAACATGTTTATATTCGACTTTGTTATGTTTGGCTATGCATGTGAATGTGTAAGTACGTATTAGTAATGGATGAAAAAAATTTTCATTGCATAAGGGCGGATGAATTTTTCTTTGCGTAAGAGAGAATGAATTTTTCGTTGAATAAGGCCAATGAATTTTTCTTTGAATATGGGCGAATGAATTTTTCCTTGCATAAGGGCTAATGGATTTTTCTTTGCATAAGGGCCAATGGATTTTTCTTTGCATAAGGGCGAATGAATTTTTCTTTGCATAAGGGCGAATGAATTTTTCCTTGCATAAAGTCGAATGGATTTTTCTTTGCATAAGGATGAATGATTTTTTCTTTGCCTAGGGATGCCAGGTATCCTTGCAACAACCCTGATCTGAAGGAGAATAATTCAGGCAATGATTGGTGTAAACAAATTATTAAATTTTAAATAACACAATACATGGTGTAATGAATTGTTTTCAGTCTTATATTTTAAGTACTGGAATAAGACGGCGTTACCACTGATTAAATGTATTTTTATCGAGGCACAGACTGCATGTAATGTGAATGTTTGTGATTGTTTATATTTCAAACTTGAAAACTCAGTTCTTCAAATTGCTTGTACGATAAAACGACTTCATTCTGTTTATAGCTAAATAAATCTATTTTTAATATAAAAATCGGCTATTTCCTGAGTCTAACGCTACAATGGATAATATTATTAATCATATTTAACACTAATGTCAAAAACTTTTTGTTAAAACTTAGGAAAATTTTACAGAAAACATTGAAATAAATGCTTTCAAGTATACGATAAATTTCTAATCGCCCGAAATTTAGTCATCTGTAACAAAATAGGGTTCAGACTTGTAGTTTCAGAAAAAGTTTTACTCCATTTTCAAGCGGCTGTTAACAGAATTATAAATCGCTGACCGAAATATGTTAAATCAATACTTGAAAGTTTGTGCCAAATTTGTCAAAGTCTTAAAATTTACCCATTTGTCACTAACTGGGCAGCGACCTGTGGTTCCAGAAATTCTTTTGCACGTTTTCCTAACAACTGCGTAAAGAAAATTAAATATTTTTTATCATAAGATCCTTCATGCTTTGTTAAAGTATTCATGTGATATTCTTAGAAAAGCCCAACACTCATTTGGTGCGAAAATATTTTGTTTAAATGAAGTTAAGCATAAAACAAAAAAGCGCATTCTCATTCGAGATGAAATGTCCATTTACTTTTACCTCTAGAGGGCGCGCTGACTGAGTTTTCGCTCTCTTCGAAAACCGAAAGTTCACAGCAAACGCCGTCTCTGTCTCTTGACGTACCAGCCAAGTGATCATCCACTAATAAGTATACAGTGTCTGCCTCATGTATAATCTCAAGGATCATCCAATTCGATTGGTGCAACTTTCTTGAAATTTTTGGATAATTAGGAAATCACTCATATTTGGACAGCAGGAAATGATTGTGGGGAGAGGAAATTATTTTCATTCGAAATTTAACTATTTTATAGTTTTTCGAACAATTATTAATTTAGGATAAATGAAAATAATTTTAATAGTGCTTTGCGTTGTGATCTACGATGTTTAAAATTGTATTATTAATTATTTTAAATAAAATATAATCAGTAATATTTTCTTAGTCAAATTAAGGAGACATCCAGCGAACTTGATTTTGAAGAAAAATATTTTGAACAAACTTAAACGGCATTAAATATCTTTTCTGTAAATAAACGTAATTTTAAACTAACTTGTGAAGAGAAAATATATAGCGTGATTTAAATTAGACAATGAATGTTTAATATCTCATAATATAAATATTTAAAGAAAAGACAAAATTGCCGTAGAGATGGCGGGGAGAATAGTTACCCGAACCTTGAGGCTCATGATGCATGAAATAAAATCTGAAATTTCTTAGCTTGATGATGATAAGAGAGCGTCATGAAATCCTTGCTTATCTGCCTTCAGTTGTGTCTTCAAGCATTGCACGTGTTTGTGGAGAAAGTGGACATTTTCCGAATGCAGACGGCATTCAATTGGATCCTTCTATACGTCACAATTCTCCTCGTACAAAATATTACGTAAGTACTTTTCCTCCTCAACATTACTAGAGTGTGAATACAAATTTATTTTACTATAAGGACAAATTGTTTTACAGTGTAAATTAAAATTATTTCCCAAATAAATTGTGCGAATGAAATTCACCTGATATGCACAAAACCATCTTCGACAATAAGAAAGTTATTCGAAATCCTTCTTAAAGTTAGAACCCTTATTTTTATGCAACTTATCCGATGACATGGCAACCATTTTCTAAATGATTAATTACCTCAAAGGCTGGAGATATTATATAATTGATTTTCTACTATAAAGCAATGAGTCCTTTATTATAAGCAAACTATCATACTGAGAAGATTAAAAATGGGAGACAAATGAGTTTATGTTTTGTTGTTATAGTAATTTATGACAGACATTAATTCAAAAAAAATTATTTCAATTTATCTTAAAATTTTCTTCTATTCAAATTATTTCAGTATTATTGCTATCCATAGAGCTAGTAGTTTTAAAAAATGTGGGAAACGGAGTGAAGCTTTCTGCACATGCATCGAGACAAACTGTATTTGCTTTCTGTAACTCAAAACATTATCAACTTCTGGATTTGAAAGATAATCTCAGTGGGAAATTTCTCATAATACATTAATAAATATTTGAACTTGATAACACGCTTTCCCATTGAATCCAAAGAAATTTTCTAGAAATCATCTTTAACTGAGCTCTTTACATTTTGTCTACACAAAGTCTTTCAGTAGCACGAACAAAAACCTTAACACAACATTCAGATATCCTAGAAATAAGGAAATTTAAAACTAAATTTTTATAAAAATTATATGATAATGTGCCATTGCATTTAGAATATTACGCATGGAAATCGCAATATTTTAAATATTTTCTAGTAATTTTTATTAAATTGAAATTTTCAGCGAACTCCTAAAGACTTTTGAAGTGATATATTCTTATAACTACATAACAGATTAAAAATTGTTTATTTATTTATTTTGTTTTAATGTATTTGCTATTCTAAACTGTAATTTATATTTTGATTCACTTACAAAAATTATCTGCAGGAAAATTTGTGCAGAGTGAAAGCAAATACTGAATAGAATTTGATGATCAAAGATTAAAGAAAATTAAACTTTCATAGCTTTTTTTCTGTTGGATGTCTTATATATGGAAGGTTAGCGTTTTGCTAATTTTCTTTTCAAAACATTATTTATTAAAATTCACCTTTGATAATGTTCAACAGCTTAAACCAGTGCTTGAATTTATGCCCTTTGTACCAAAATGAAATGTTGATATTTTTATGAAAGACATGATTAAAAAATATTATTTAATATTTATCGCACTGCAAAGGCAAACAGGGCAACCTAAATTTAATGTAAGTTTCCATCATAAAAGTGATATAATTTAAATTATACAAAAGCTGTATCAACAAAACTGTTCATGTAAAAGCATAAAACATGTATTTTTAAAAATACATTGATGCCGGACAGACATTCATCAAGTGACATTTGCATATTTTATCACTTTTAATAGTTTAGTTTTCAAGATCAAAGGTATTAGATGAAATTGTATTAGATAAAATTGTATTAGAGATGTATTATTTGATAGCAACTTGTGAAGGAGTTCCTTAATTGTCAAAACTCTGCCAGTTTTAATTTCTATATTAAGAACTGGATGTTTTCCTTTAATTTTTCCTAATTTTATTTTTAAAGAACTCCTAATATTATATCGAATTAAAATACCAACGTAAAGACCTCACTTTAATTTGAAAAACTTTTATATGAACTTATTATTGTTACTTAAAACTAATCAAAATTATTACTGAGGAATAAACATAATTATTACAATATGTTGTACTAAGAAAACTCAATATTGTTTTGCTAATATTTATTTCTTGATGCATACAAATAAATATTTTATACTCATCTTTATAGCAAGGTTATTTAATTAAATATATTTGAAATCCCTGAAAAGAAGGAAAAAGTTATTTCATTATACAAATTAGATGAAGTTTAAAAATTGAAATTTTGAATTAAAAATAAGTAAAAGATTTTTCAAATATTTTATTTACTTCTAATTATTAAATATATCTGAATGAAATTTAATTACTTATACTTATTAGTTTTGAAATTGTAAAAGTATTTTAAAAACGCACTGTGAACGCAATATACCGTATGCTCTATTTTTTGGAAAGAAAGAAAGCTAAATTATAGCTCGTTTTCTTCTTAATCATATCTAACTTGTTTAGCTTCATTTAGTACCACTGCATAAACCCCCAGCTCTTTGGATACAAACATATAAAACCAAGCCATCCTTCTAAATTTTCTAACAAAATCATTTGTCTTGTAGTTTCTTAATTAAAAAATGATTGCTTCTTTAAAATATTTCTAGAAATTTGTCTAAACAAATTTCCTGTAATTTGCATAATATTCGGCACAGAAGAAGTGAATCTTTAGAAACAGGATTAAATATATTTAGAAAACAGTAGACACTGTATGCTTCTGTTAAGTTGTAGAAGATGAATATGTCAAAATTCGTCAGAAAACTAAAGTTTTATCTTTTAAAAATTAACGAAGCAAGCATACTGTTGGAGGAGATTTTTGACATCAGACTTTCTCAAACATGTTGAAGCTTTAATGATAAATGAGAAGTTAGTTGACTGAAGCGTCTTGGACCTTTTGTAAAAAAGTTCTCGCACTCATCTCAGCTGTTGCTGTTATAAGATGTCTTGGTTTAACTCGTAATACGAGGGTAAAGTTCTCTATACTCTGGAAGAGTTCACATTTTTGATAGGTAACTCCAATTTATCTAAAATGAAGCACCAGTTTTCTGCTAAAAATCCATAAAATAACATTTGGTTCATATATTTTAATAAGAAAGGTGAATTAATATGGGAAAGCAGTTATACTGAACTCTATTTTAAGATTTTTATGTTAGAGTTTGGCTTAGTTTAGTTTAGTTACATTAAAGTCCCGATTTGAAGGAACTCGAAATTTTAAAAAGAGGTCAAAAGACGTTGCATGCAAGAGATATACATTGCGTAGTCTTAATATTTAAATCTAGAATGTGTGCCCTATCTGCCATCATTGATTAAAAAGGCTTCATCAGTTTCACTTTTACCGTTTAATGTTACAACATTAATTATTTAGTTTTAGCAAAATGCTTCCTTGAAAGTGCAGTAAACTACTATTAGAATCTTGGCATCCTAGCCGAATGAACGCAGGTTAGAGTCCTTTTTCCACAAAAATCTAAATAGTAGGCGGAATTAGTGAACGCTATATCTACCTCAGCATTTTCGAATTAAGTCTTCAAAACATTTTTCAGAGATTGATAAGTCAAATGTGAATTCACAAACAAAATGCAGTTTTAACCATAGGGTTTCAATATTCTCATGTTGAAGATTCGGGATAGAGACGATTGTTTAGATTTCTTCCATGCTATTTGACTGCAATTCAGATAACGACTTCGTTTGTAAATAAACTTTACGTGAAATAAAAACGGTAGATTTATATAAGATACCAAATAAAAAATTATACTCAATGTGCCAAAGGTGGTCGTAGTTAAGCTTTGAGGATTTTTCAAAGTTTTCTGGTTAAGTGTGTGTAGCTGAAATATTTTTTGTAAAATTTTACACTTATCTCTAACATATATCAAGTATACTTTTCTTTGCAAAATAAAATTTAATTATTTTCATAATACAATTTCAAAATTGTAGCTGGTGGGCCACCTTTGGCGCATAGTGTTCCAAAGGTGGCCCATATATTGTAACCACTTTTAAAATGTGAAAAAATACTCGGAAAACTATTTTTACTTCTAGAAGAGTATTACAATGTTGAATACTTTATGTTTATACTTATAAAAATAACTAGGCCAAGAATTATCAAAAGTTTCTTTTAGATTTCGTGAGATTTTCCTGATATGCAAATAAAACTATAACCACCATTCAATAATAACTTTTATTGATATAAATTTAGCAATAAAAGGTAATAAGTTTTTTCAGATATTTAAGTAGAAATTTTGAAAATTACCCTTACTACATTGATTTTAATATTTGTTTTCACCTTGGGAACATGTATATGGTCGCCATTTGCACGGCTTAAAACTATTAATTTGATAAATTTACTAGAATTGAAGTAAATGTGATCAAAGAGAAAGAAATAAGCTATCAGAAAACGTATCATAACTTAACGTTCTAAGAATTTAAACACATGTAAATTAAAATTTCTTCTTACCTGGAAATTAGAACTTCTCCTCCTCAAAAGTGAAATCACTGCATACCATGGAGGCCGATCAAGGGGATCTTTTCAAATTCAGCCACGTTTAATGCAGATACACGATTTACAATGCAGTAGCACCATGTTGTAAATAAAATTAATTCTACTTGTGGGGGTCGGTTACCTTTCGCTCACCTACCTTAAGTTTTAAATATTATTCCTGCAACTGTTGCAACAGTATCCTTTCTTTTTTTTATCTCGATTCGAATAAGTTGCGACTAAAAATGATAATAATTCACTCAGTTTTGCCATTTGTTCACTGTCATAGCATTATCAAGATATTTGCTACTTCTTAAATCATTGAAGTTATATCTGATCAATCTTTAATTTAAACTTTTAAAATAGCTTAGATTCTTAGAATATTTATTTAATATCA
The DNA here is from genome assembly GCA_013235015.1 of Araneus ventricosus. Lineage (NCBI taxonomy): Eukaryota > Metazoa > Arthropoda > Arachnida > Araneae > Araneidae > Araneus > Araneus ventricosus. Next base: position 76,553 of record BGPR01005969.1, on the reverse strand, counting down.
ATTTTTATTGATGACATATCTACTTAGTCTTCAGGAAGAAATATAAAACATATGAAAACAAATAAATAAAAATATAAATAAAGATGGTTTTTAAAAGCGAGCAATTTTTTGAATATTCTGGAAGTAGATTTTTTTATTTGGTACATAAAAATAATAGTATTTAAATAGAAAATATTTAAAATAGAAATGACACGAAAAGTTGCTCAGCATTCTCAATGAAGTCATCAAAACATTGTTCTGTTATTTATAAGTCAAATGCGAATACGCAAACAAAAGGCAACTTCACCATCAGTGAAAGTTTGTTACGAAAACATAGAAACGTCTTACCTATTCTTTGGATATACATTGTAAAGTAACTCTAAATGCAAAACAGTGTAGTACGTGCTTGCAAAATGTAGAAGATAACAAAACAGCCAAGTTAGTCAATGGTATTATTCGATGCTGGATGAAGAAATCTTTATAAACTTTTAAGCTAGCACTTTTAAAAATATTAGCTTTGGGAAATAGGTTTGGAAAATAATATTTTAAGTTTTCCTTACAAATGCTAATGTTTTTATAAACAAATAAATTAATTAATTTTATTAAATATAAAATGATACAAATTACAATTATCAATTTGGTTTCTACAAATCAAACGGTGACAATGGAATATGTAAAGTAAATAAAAACCAGTATATCCAAAAAGAATTTGCATACCTTATATGAAATTTTTCTACCTCTATATAATTTAATTACTTTATTAATAATTGTTTATTTTTTATAGTTAATACGAACCATTTAAAATAAGACATCCATATATTTGTCATTTTGTATTTATATTTCAAAATGAAAAGATGAAAAATGTTTAGACATTGACTAGCCTGCAACACAAAATAGGTAATGCTTTTCAAAAAATTTCATTATGTGAAGAAATATTCTACTGAAATTAAGTTTTTCATTCATATAGAATGCTCAGTTGATTATTTATCATCCAACTGAAACACATACTAGTTATTCATACAAAACTCCGTTTCTGAATTCATCTTGATACTTTTAATTATATATTTTTACTAAATCTATTGAGACCTCTCAAATGTAGATGGAAATCAAAGTCTTTTTATTTCAAATATTAATTATGTTTTTTATGAATCATAAAAATCAAATAAATTTCTCACTAAAACTTATGAAATTTTAACTGATTTATACCATTAAACATTTTTTGAACTGATTTCCTTCATTTGCTTGATAGATCCCCTCGATGAATGAAATTAGTGAGCCTCTTTCATCTTTTAATAAGAAACTAATCTTTCCAAAGCTACTGATCCACTTTCTGCAAAGCTTTATTTCGTCATTTTTTATTATCATTGAATATTCTCATGAAGAATGTGTTTATATACTTTTGCAACAAAATGTGAGGAATAATAACGTATAGAAAAACAAAAAAATGTAATATAACTTAAGGCCGTTACCCTGCTGATTTTGGGAGAACAAAAGAAAATTTTATTTTTTGTTAGAGAAAAAAAACATTCAGTTAGTTAGATATATTAACGTCACGCTGAGAAGCAACGAGGGATATTTTGGGACGGACCTCGTAATTTTGAACCTCGGGAAGATGACGAGGACGACACCTGACTGGCACCTACCTCTCCAAAATTCCGCACCACACCAGCGGGAGGACGTTTGGCCCCCTAAGTATGATTTAGCGTGCAACAGGCCCAATACTCGGCAGATCTTCAGTGGAATCGGGTTTCGAACCTAGAGCCCTGTGGCCCCAAAGCCGAGAACTTACCACTAGGCTACCGCGGCCCCAAAAGACATCCAAGTAAAACATGTAAGGCACATTATCATTCACATCGAAAAACATTTAAAGGATCTACCTGAAGTGACATTCGTAAGCTTCGTTTCATAACATACACTAAGGAAAAAAGGATTATCACATGCTTTGGATGTCCTTGATGTTGATCTGTCTGGAGCAACAGAGAAGAAATGTTCCATGAGTCAAAGATATTAAAACAAAATAAGGAAAGTATTAACTGTGATAGAGGTAAAAATACAATATTAACAAAAAACGAATGAAAAGGAACAAGGAGGAAGAATCCGATGGATGATTTCATCAGAAGCCTCCATCCATGCAGATTCAAAATTATAATAGGATTTTTGTCGAGAAAAACGACTTCAAGGTCGAAATTAAAATTTTCCTCTGAGGCTTGAAACTATTCCGGAAAAAAATGGAAACAAAATAAGGAAGAAAATATTTATCCACAAAGAAGAAATTCAAAACAGTCTTTTAAGCATAGTCTGAAAAAAGGGCGTAAATATCTTACCCTTCTTGGTTATGGAATGACAACAACCACGTGACAACCTAAGTCAACACGTGTTTCGTGTATCAACTGTTTCATGTGGTACAGTGGATTCAGGTGCGAGCACCGTAATGATCTGGTTGTCAAGTACATGAGATATCCTTCATGAGATTGATTTGTTTAATTTTTTATGAGTACTGATCTCTTCCCCGCACGTTATATCAGTCGACATGCGATAATATCACGATAATAGGTCCTAATGCTTCAATTTGCATTGTAAACTGGATGGTCGACGATAGTGGTTCATTGTTACAATGAATCAAATAACTCTGTTACTACAATTGTTATTTGATTCATTGTTAAGAGGGGTTATTAATTTTGCTTTTGAAGCGTCTTACGTATCCAGAAGGATTTCAGTTTCGCTTTGAAAAAAATCATCCATGTTGTTTGGATAACTAACATGATTTCCATATTGTATTTGTCACCAGGTATGAATTGTGACCCATTCATCTCGTTATAGACCTTCATCTTTCTTTCTTGTTGAAAGGTACTATTTTTAAAAGCTATTTTTTCGTCAATAGCGACGAAAAATCCTTTCAAAGTATATTCAATGTTCTGTCTGTCGATAGCTGACCAAAACTATAGCCATAAACAATCTCATTGATAAAACTTTTCTTCAAGTCTCACAATTCAAATAATATTTTCTTGTTTCTCTAAAAATATAAATTTCTCAGATTATTCTCAGCGTCATTAAAGTATTTTGTGTGTCTCTGAATAAGTCATTCACCTGATATTTCAAAATCGATCACAGACTTTATATTATATATATATATATATATTCTATTCTGTTACTTTTTTAAATTCTATATAAAATTTCTTTCACATGTTGATAAAAACATTTCGCCCATTGCTTACGTGAATCTTCAGCGATATAATTTCCATATTCCTCTACAATTTCATTATATTTATGCATTTTTACCAAACGTGCAATGTCAATGACCAAATTATTTCAAAGATTTATCTGAATACTGGTAAAGAACTCATTTTAATGATTTTATAGAAAATATCTTTTTGCAAATTCAAAAAATCGAATAAAGTCTAAACTATTAGCAGCAAAACTGTGTAATAAGTGAACTATCCTATTAGAACACAGAAATCGAAGAGTCTCTACAAAGTCCCTCTCGAGAAAACATTTTGAAGAAGATTATGACTAATAAGGTAGAATCGTTCACTTACACACAAGATCCTTTTTCAAATCTGTAATTGAGTGAGTATGTGAGATAAGTTTAGTGAGTGAACAAGAAAAAAAATAATGGAGCGTAGTGAATTAAAAAAATACATGAAGGTTGACTTAAGAAAAAAAATCTAGAAAAGGAGATTCGCTTGGCTGTTAACCGACTTTCTTAGACACGACGGCCTTCGGAAAATTTGGAATTAATTTCCTATGAGATTTTAACATTCTTTTACCATCAGATTAATCTGAAAGATCAGAGTTCAAATTTTTGTTAATGCAACCAAAAAAATTTGGCGATGAAGCTAAGTAAAAATTCTGTTTTTTCCCCTCGTCTTTCATCATAATGAATTTCAATAAGCTGTTTATTCAACAATGAAATTTACATGTCAGATCTACATCTTGGGGAAAATTGCGAGTAAAAAAATGGCTAGATAATCTTCCACTTTCGGTTTAATTAGGGCCGTACAATTTTAATTTAACTCATCGCAAACTCATTGTTTCATAAATTTGTCGATGCATAAAAAAATACATTCCAATATGGTCTTTTTTCTCGTACTAAATGTTTTCTTTTGTACTAATTTCTCATTATGATACGCAAAAGACGCCATTTGCATTTTTTTACATACGCGAGCTTTCCTTAAAGGATGTGTAAATTCATTTCATGCTTTAACTCTATATGAGCATGTGCCTTCATTTCCTCGGAACAGACATTTCAATGTGCTTTGCTTTTATCAATTTCAACCATTTCCTTCCAAGAAATTTGCTACCACTCACATAACTTTGCCTATGTTAAAGGCCTTTTTTGTCTCATCAGCGTTTTGACCTCAGGGGCACCCAGCCGAACCCATCCTTTACTATTTGTATAAGACAATGGTGTGGCACGGAGGCAGAGTTTCGAATTCAAGACCAGAGGATCGCGCATTCGAGACCCATTTCCACCGAAGATGACCTTTTATGTGATCCATGGGCACTTTAGATCTGGCACCGCTTGTCAGGTGTTCTTATGCTGTATAAGTTCGGAGAGTGAGGGGCGTGCTCAGATATTATCCTCATCATCTGATCACTTTAAAGTTTTCAGACCCATACCATTAAAAAAATCCTCATGTATTTTCAAAATAGAACCATCCCAATCAAAAAATCAAAATCAGTTGATCTAATCAAAACATTAATGTCGGCAAACCATAGGCGAAGGTACATTCCTTTTGTTCGGAGATATAAGGAAATGCATATCGAAATCATCCTTACCTAGAACGGAGGAATCCTTTGTATCTGAACGTCTGGGTCGCTGTAGATACTGAGGTCGATACGAGTACTGAGGTCAGCGCAAAATAGTTCCCATCACCAGTGGCCTATGCACAAACTCCACCTGAAGGAAGTATGTCCGGTCAACGGCGATGGACCCGTTGACCAAGCAACGTCACCATTACTGAACCCCCCAGAAATGCGAGAAATGTATTAGATTAACCCTTTAAAGAGCCCTTTTTTCTAGTAATTATATAATGAAATAGCTTTGGGATTGAGTTTAGTTTGAGAAAAGAAATCAGTTAGAGTAATAGATGGTACTAATGTTTTGTTAATTTTATTAATTAATTACTAAGTTAAGACACTTGGTTATGATTTGAGATAATAAATTGGAACATCTAAGTTTTTGTTTCATCAAAAAATTTGACTAGAACTTACGCCAGCCTTAAACATTGCATTTAAAAATTGATGGAGTTGGTGGTAAGTATACTTACCACGGCCATATAAAGGGTTAACATACTGCTTTCTGTTTCGAGTAACTTAACCACATACTCGTGGTGCCTTTCCCCCCTCAGTGGATGTACATAGATATAAGGAAAAGAAAATTTCACCCCCTCCGTCATTTCTTCTCTAATTTTAGAAGGGTTGAAACTGCGAAGATGAAAGAATGCAACTGATGAGAGTTTGCCAACAAGATGTCGCAAGCTTAGGTTAAAAATCAATCGAAGCTCGAGATTGAAAATCACTTTTTAGGCCCTAAGTTCTAAGCAATTACAGCTTTCGAGGAACTTCCATAGCAAAAGATGTTCTTTATAATGAGGCGATAATTTGTTTTATTTGAATTAACTTTCGCTCTTCAATTGTTAGAGAGTAATGGGGAAATGAAAATTTCATCTCCTTTGAGCTGATGGTGAATCTACAAACTTGGTCGAGATTATCATCCTCCCAACAATTTATCACTCACGGATTCACATGGAATCAAAATTACTCTAGTTATCGTATTTACAAGATAGCATGGGCAAATATGTATATCGTCGTTTAACAAGCACCACCACATACCTGTATTTTCAAGTTTTACAAAAGGAAGAAAAAACTGTATTTTTCGGAACCAATTACGAATACTTCTGACTTTTTCACATCTGGTATGAACATGAGATGGCATGTTCACAGCAGATGTGAAAAAAATTCAGAAATATTCGTTATTGGTTCTGAAAGATTCAGTTTTTTCCTCCTCTCGCAAAACTTGGGAAATTGAGATAGGTGGTGTTGCTTGTTAGACTACAATATATAAAATTTTAAACGAGGGCTGGGTTCTACGGTCTATGATCGGAAAAACCGTGCAGAAATTTCCCCTAAATCTTGTCATGGAACCACTGTATTAGGAAGTTTTCCTAAACGGAATCTATCAAAAATGATGCTGTTACTCTTTAGATTCAATTGCCTTAGGACAAAGTATATTTAGGACCTTCCTATATTCACAAATTTTCTTCAAATATATTGTGGCCTTTTAAATTTTTCTCAAGACATCATTTCTTGAACTAAATCTTTCGACAGTGACGTCAGATTTTCTAAACTCTAAGACCAAACAGCAGCGTCTTATGTCTAGCGTCGAACAAAACAAACAAGTCTCGGAGTTTTAATCCCTGATCGGAAAAAGAATAGTTTTGATTTATCAAGAAATTGGTTCACCAAGTATAAATTCTAGTATGCATTTATTGGGATTCTTGTTTTTTAAAGATATATTGTTAGCTGTTCTTATAGGTACTTCTTATAAAAAGAAAAGCATATATGAAATATATTTGAATTTCATAGATGCTGACTTTTAGATGAAATTTTAAGAAAATCCAGAATTTTTCAATTATAAAACCTATTTCAATTTGTTTAAAAAATTAAATTTCCTTAAGGATGATGTTCGATTAAAATTGCATTCTTCACATACGGCTTCTGCTCGTGTTTACGAGACAATCTTTCTTATAGGGCAGAAGGTAACTTTGGTTTTGTCGCTTGCCCTTAAATACTTGACGTATTCTTATCATATTCTGTGCAAATGAGAAGAATATGATTGAAGTAGTTTCCCTTTTATGGTTGCGAGTAAGAAACAAATATTTGAATAAATATCAAGGGTAATTTTAAGTGAATATGCATATTATTATGAACCTTCTTTACGAATTAACTTAAGGTTATTTGTCTGTGAATTTATTAATAGAAGGGTAACGTAAAAGCAGTGAGTCGTTCTCATACAATAATTGCTCTGTATTAATAATATCTCTATTAAATTCATTACTTCCTCTAAAGAACTCGATATTATACCTTTTCGTAATGACTTAACTCTTGAATCTCATCGTCCAAAAGATATTTCAATGCTTCGCGGAAAATGTCATGAATAGGGTAGCCACGGCCGATGCCAGGCAGTATTATTCGAATAGGATGCAGCTAAAGAGGCACCAAAATCAAAATGAAACGGCAACTACTCTTGCTAAGAGGGCTGTGAATAAACGAATAACTTTGCATTCTCTGCAAAGTTCCGTATTTAGAAATGATCGTTATTAAGTTTATGATTATAAGAGCAAGCATTCAATGGCTAAACCAGAATAGTAACGCGCGTATCATTGTGTCTGTTTCACATGGATTATGGCTCTTTCAACATGTAACAAGCTTTAAGAAATTGCATAGTTTAGACATCGGCTCTGAAATGTAAATACAGATACATAATTCTGGACATTTCTTGCTGTCCTCATGGCAAATACAAAATTTTTCTTTTAGATTCATGATATGATTAAGAAACATATATTGAATTATTTAGAGGATTAATAGAGGTATTGGAGTGGAATGTCTCCATTAAATTGATTATAATTTAGTTTATTTATATTAACGCCCAGTTTTGAAGCAACACGAGGGCCATTAAGGACGGACTTCTTAATTTTGAACCTCGGTCAGATGACGAGGACACACCTGAGCTGCCATCTCCTTCTAAAAAATTCCACACTACAACAGCGGTTACAAGTTTTACCCACGTCAGATTTACCGTTCACCAAGCTCACAAACACGGTGGACCTTCAGTAGAATCGTGTTTCGAATCTGGAGCCCTCAGGCCCCAAAGCCGAGACCTTTCCACTAGGTCACCACGGCCCCTTAACCCTATAATGACTATTCGGGAAGTGTCGGGAGATCATATGCTTATCATTGAATGACGAGGAAAACAGTGTCGTTGTTGAAGAGTTAAATTGATTAAAAATAGAATGTCATATTCATAAGAAATACATTCATTTGTATGTATGCGATAAAATACTTATGAAATCTTTCGTTAGATGCAATTCATTATTGACACCATCTTATTCCAATTTATTTTCTCTTTATTAGCATTGAGTCTCTAGAACGAATTAATTAAATTCTTATAAAAATGACTGTTGGAAAACTTTGGATGTTTCGGATAACGAACGTAGTCTCCGAGTAGATTATTTTTGTTAATCGATCATCCGCTCTATATTTTTTAGAGATAATGTTGATATTTGGCAAATGTAATTAGATCAGGACAAGGAATAATAAAAAAGAATTATATGCATTAATTTTTTAAACTTTTCATCGTATTTTAAAATGAAAACATTTTCCTTTAACGAGATGTTTTCGTAATATATAATTGAGATGAACGAACTTGTGAAAAATGGTTCCCCTTCAACACATATTTAAGAGATTTATGTGAATAATTGTATGTAAACAATGTGTAATGTGAATAATGGGATGTAAGAATAATGTGAATAAAATATTTAAGTATAATATCAATAATAAAGAGAAGATTTTTTTGCAAATATTCGTTATATGATGGGGACTGGATGATATTATTCTGTAAAATAATGTAGTCAAACAATAATACACATTTCTTGTAACAATAAAGTGTACGTTTGCAATGGCTTGCACTATTTACAAACAAAAGAATGCTGTTAATTGAGTGAAGAAAAATACAGTGAAACTGCAATTCACACATGCAGTAACCCAATTAATATCAATTAGATTCTGTAAACCACTAACTACATCAATCACAACATTTCAACATTTCTTTTTAAAAAATTTCCCATATTCACAGTAAAAGTTTTTTTCCCCACAAGACTAATGAAAGCAATTTGCGATAGGAACATAAAAAGCATTCTTTATGATATAAACGTTATTTTCTAATTTTTATGAACACGTGCGCAAACTGCTGAGTAATTTAATTCTTTTATTAATTGATTCTATTTCACCGGCGGAAGAGTTATTAACATAATAGGGAAAAATAATTAATTGAGATCTTTTTAATGAAACTCTTCGCCTCTGTGAAGGTAAAAAGAATAAACAGAAACTGATGAGTTTTTAAAATAGGAGATTTTACAGTTCTAGATGCAATCAGCCTCGTTGTGGTAAATGTGCGTAGTAGTTTTTCAAAGAGAATTATTTCTCACGAAACATATTCCGGTCATCTTTTAAAGTTCATAAAAATTTATAAATCGTCTAAGAAGCGCTATTTGTAGCTCTTTCGTTTATTCTACTTTTCTACGAAATGTTTTCTTTATCACAGCTCACTGAGTTTTGTAACATTCAACGCAGTTAAAAACGGTGGGAAATGCGATGCTCAAGAATTCTGTTTTGCATAAAATTAAAAGAAGAGTTTTTTTCTTTCGCTGTAAAATAACAGATAATGGATCTCAATAAGAACTTGACTAAGTATTCAGGAAAATAGAATTCATCTAATTCGAAAAGAAAATTAATGATGCATGGTTTATTTTCACATTTATTTTTTACTATTTGAGTTGCTATGTGCCATTTCCCAAATGTTTGTCTGTAAATCTGCTCTTTTTTATTTTTGTATATATCAGTTAGGAAAGTTTTGCAGGCATATGTTTTCAGGAAACCGTTTGAAACCCAAATATTATTTGTTTAACAAGAGATGTAGTACGATAAAAAAAAGTCCAGGATGATTTTTTTCCACCAGAAGTATGAAAAATGCACTTTAACCATCCCAGACTTAACAAAGTAATTCTTCAATTTAAAAGATGATTTTTAAGTTTTAGATTATTATTATGTATTGAACAATTTATCGAACTGGAAAACTGAAAATAACTACTTTAAAGTCTCTTTAGAGAAACTGTATACAAATGTCTGAAGTAATTATTTATTTTCTTTGAAAATCAAAGTCATTTTTCTTTGAATATTTACGCTATTCTGTTAAAATATCCGATAATGCTATTTTAGTACAATGTTCCCTTCCAGAAATCGTTAAAATTGTATTTCATATTAAATATTTAAGGAAAATGACCATACATCAAACCTAAATTCATGATAATTTTCCCTCGTTTATTACGTTTTTCAACAAGTTCTTTTAATTTTATTGCAGTAGAATTGCTTGGATACATTTTTTTATGTTTTATTAGGCATTTAATAAAATGTACTAATATAGTAATCGTAATTCAATTTCATATTTCTTCTAAATATTCTGTTACTGAACTGGTTTTAAGAACATACTTTGTACTATATAATTGTATTTGGCAAAATAAGTTATCCTTTTTTCGTTTCCCCCAAGTAATTTATGGCTAAAGTCTAATTTTTTCCATCTCCTCTAGACATTACAATAGATAAACAATAGCACTGGAATGTTGTAAGCCTAATTTGTTTCAAAAATTCTTAAAGGTTATGTAATACTTCTCCGTTCTTATAAGTTTCATGCACATAAATTAAATAGATATTCTTTTTATTCCACGACTTGGTACAGAGATAAAATTGCAAAAATTAACTTTAATTAGTTATTTATATAAACATTTTTAACAATATTTTCTCTAAGTTATTTTTATTCAACACACTGGCATGAATTGTAATTCAATAGCGTAATAGGTATGCCAACTGAGACATATTTTGTCAAATTATTAGGTTATAACTATTGCTGAAGCTACTGCTTTTATGAAGGCCTTCCAGTGTTAGAAATAAGAAATGGAATATTAATTAAGTAGCCTAATAATAAATAAAGGATTTTTCAATTTTAATACATCTCGTCGTCCTAAAATTTAGCTGTAATTGATAAATCTTTCACATGTAGTAAATTACTATATTTGTAATATAATTGAAAGTTTGAAAAATACAAGTGAAGATATTTTTTAAGTTGAACTAACAATTAAAAATTTTCAGGTAATAGTTGAATGTATCTAACGAAATGCACAGTTTTTAGAAAATTTGATAACCTCTATAACTTTATCAAATACTACAAGCTGTCACCATAACTGAAATGAAAACTTTAGTACGAATTTGTCCATAAATGTTCATCTTTTATTAGCGAAACAAGTAAGTGTAAAGCAGACTGGGTTATATTTATAAGAAGAGTTAAATAAAATGAAATAATAAATCTTTTATAGGTTCAGTGATTGACAAATTCTACTGAGAAAATCTGGAGACAGATTAAAAATACCCAATTTATTTACAAGATTAGTCAAAATAGGTCATATATTTTTCTCAGACACTTCAGAAATATCAATTCAATTTAAATAAACACAAAATTCATACGTAAAGATGCAGTTCTGCGTTCAAAGTGGTACCGTTATTAGCGCAACATTTCAAAATTCACTTTTAGCTCACACTTGCAACTCAAAGATTGCAGTTAAATCCGAGTTGAAACCTTTTTCAATTTACCTTTTAACCTCACTTTATTTCAGTGCTGAAATTTTAAGATCTCCATAAAATTCCGTAAGCTTTTCAATCCCTCGAAGACCTAAATTTCGCACAATTTCTCTATTAAAACAATCACAGTTAACATTAATTTTTATATATGTATTCATAAGTTCATTTCAGTAATCATTATTGTGTATTGGTTTAAATATTGCATAGTAATAATTTTAACCCTCTGATTCCTAAGGCCATTGAAATAAAGGGACTTCAAAATACGGGAACGTCCGAGCTCATGTATCAAAAATAAAGGAAATTCACTTTCCCCCTCAAAAACCACAATGACAGCTGGCATTGTCCGAATTGTAAGAAAACTCTCCTCTTCCCCAAACACATCTGTGCGAGCCACTCTAAGGAAGAAAGCACGCGCCGCGGGTGTGAAATCAATCACACTTAACGAAAGGGGGTGGAAATTTCAGAGTAACTATCGGACGTTTCGGGAGGTTATCGTCTTTTGCTTGAAGGGACGTATGGGACGGTCCGGTATCGATAAAGTTAAACCGTTTTAACCCTCTCCCTCCTATCAAGGCGGTCTCGGGTGGTCTAAAAATTTTTCCTTAACAGCGACGAATGGCGGTCTGAGGCAGTTGGCGTCTTTTGAGGGGAGGCGAGGCTCTTAGATAAGCACGTTAGAAGGTCCAATTATCCTTGTCAACCACAGCCAATTTCCCTGCGCAGTAAGGGAAGGTTACAGCAGGGGGTGGGGTAAATGATCACCCAGGTTGGGAGAGTCCAATTCATGTCGCTTCCTCCCAAGAACTCCCGGCTTTAAAAGGGCTAGAAGAAAAAAGTCGCCTCGGGATTAATGAGTTAAGGCCGGCGATAGTTAAATGAAATAAATAGAATTTGAAGCTCAAAAAATGATATTTAGAACAAACTGATTTTTACAAAATTTCGGTAAAGAAACGCTGTTTTGTTAAAAGATGGACTCACAGGAGAAAATATGTTTTAATATATATACTCCAACGGTTTTGCTACATATAAAACAGAACTACCAACTCTAGAGTCAGAAGAGTTACTAGACTGAATTAATCAAAGAAAGCTCACTTAACTACATTCAGCGCTCAATTTGATATCCAAATAAGTGTTCTCGTATTATAAATTTTATCCAATTTTTTTAATTATTGGCATACATTTTTTCCTCGAGTTTCATTTTTATAAAATTATCAAATCAAAATCAACAGATTTTTTTATTTCCTTTATCACAAAGCATCAGAACCGTTCAAATGTAGTGTTGTCTGATTTCGGTTGCAGTTAAATGAATTCCTATAATCGGGTTTTTTCAGCCTATATCAACACCAAATAAAGAAAAACAAAATATAGTAAACAGATATCAGTGAGTTGTCCGAAAGATTGCTATCTAAACAACACTTCACATGTATAAAATTATAAAGGTATTTCTTAATTTCCTTTTTCTGTAAATGTATTAAATTTTAAAATGTAAAATCATTTCAAAATTTATAAGTTCAAGAAAATGAGTTTCAAAATCTTGTTTGAGCAGCTAAAGTCGTTGAGTCATTCCAAAAACATTCTCCTAAGACATTTAGACTAAAAAAAGGCTATCTTATTTTAAAGTTATTTGTGAATCCTTACTTATGTGTATAATCAAAACATTTATGTGTCAGAAAAAACTGGTCGTCATCATAACTGCCAAAACGAGAAAATCAATTATCACTTACGTGAATCAGATTGTAAGGAACTTGTATGCCGAAGACAATGGAAGAAAAAATAAATTAACTGTCGCCATTTCTAAATTTTATATTCAAATTGTTTTATTTATGGAAGTAAAAAATGCCCAATAAAAATATAAGAAACCTAAAAGCCCTTTTAAAGAAACAGCATCACTTGTATGCATTATTTTTTGAAAAAAATCAATCCAAGGAGCTAATTAAAGCAGATAAAAAATAAACATCTCTTTGACACTGAAAGGAGTAAAAATTAAATTTCGAGATATAAATGAATCTATGGCTTACATCTGAAATTAAGAAAATGCATTTATGTCAAACATCATGCAACACATCACCTCTACAAAAAGCATTCAGTCATCCAGAGAAAAAAACAATTCGAAAGAAAATGTCAAACTGCAAGAAACTTTAATTCAACTTTAAAAAATCATTAAAAATACACCGTACTTTTATTGAAAACAAACCGGTTGTGAATAGCTTTTATAGTTCAATTGTTACTTTGTCGAGGCATTTGGAGAAGGATCTTACAATGGATAAAAGCACTAAACAAGCATTTATCTGCCTTAAGGGACATCTAACAAGCATCGTTAATGCCATGCCATTAAGGCTTTTCATCGACAATTTTATGTGAAATGCAAAACGCGTAATCAAGTGCTGTTTTAACAGATAATTTCAACATACAAATTCTGCGGACGGACTAAAGTGATATTGATTTTTTTCCCAAACACAGAGACACACAGCCGGTTGCTTTAATGAATGACGGTGACCGATATTCTGCGAGATGAATGTACTGTCAATTGGTGCAAAAAATTCAAGTGGTTTCAAATTTTATCGGATTGTGAAGTTCCGATCAATTTTGACATGGATTGTGGATGGATCTTAAAAACTACGAACGATAAAATCTTACAAACTACGTCCCAAATATATATATAAAAAAAAACCATTTTTTTCTTTTTAAAATATTATGGAACTGAGTATGTTTGGTGTGTTCAATGAACTCTTTAAAATTTCACAGTTACTAAACTCAAATTTGAGCTATTACTTTACGACAAGTCAATGAAATGATTCAGCAATATCAATTCTTTAATTTATATAGCAGAATGTGCTGATAACAATGTATTGTTTAAGGGAAATCGTCAATTCTATTTTTCATATTTTTTTTGCAATAACTGTGTTTTATAGAAAGATTTCGCAGAAACATTTTAGTAAAATTATGGTAAGTTACATACATATGGAACAATTAATCTAAACAACATTAAATGAGAGCAAATTGTGAATTCAAAAATTACTTTTTGGGTTAACCAAATAGCCGTAATCCAATACATGTAACATGTCAGTCATTGCTTCATTTACATTGAAGTTATGCGAATAAGTTGCATTAAGTTGAATTTTTCAACGACGAAAAAAGAAGATATGACCAAAGTCAGTAAACCAGGATTCATAATAATAATTTTAATAACAAATTCTGGTTCAATCCTTAGAAAATTAATCTCTTTTCTAGATTAAAATTTTGAAAGATCACTTAATTTCCTTAAACTCTAAAAATTGAAAAAAAATTTGTGTGTGTTTAGAATAAAACGAAACTTCTCCATAAAATGAAGTGATCTTCAGTATTTTCATCTCGAAAAAAAACCATTTTCAGACAATTGACGAGAATTGGTTGTTAAAATTATTATGAGTCCTAGCTTCCTAATTTTGGCCAGATTTTCTTTCTCTTTCGTTGAAAAATTCAATTAAATAAAATTTATTCGCGTTACTTCAATGTAATCAATCAAAGACTGAAATGCTTCAAGTATTGGCTTGTGAGCTGTTTAGCTACTGCAAAAAGGATTTTTTAAATTCGAATTTGCTGGTTGGATTGATTATTCCATATATACATAACTTGTAATAATTTTAATTTTAACAACAATTAGTTTCTTAACATATTTTTATGAAACACAGTTAATGCAAACATCGCAATTTAATGATTTTAAGAATATTGCAACGCGTATTTTATTCGAATCTGATTCAATTTGTTGAAATTATATTCTTATTTCCGTTTCGTTTATTAGAGGTTTTTGATTCTGTGTATCTCTTGTTTCTCAACCTCTCGAAGTAAAAACTTCAAGTCGCTTGTCGCATCTCAAAGCTTTAACCAAAAATCTCTAAAAAAAATTCAGTCAACTATTGGTAGCAAGTGGTAACTTTTCCGCAGTAGGCCGAATCGAATATCTGAAAAGTGATTTTCACATCCATCCTCGTGAGTACTTTATAAGTATCCTCCTCAGATACTTATTCAAACAAATAATGGGGAATCTGTCGCCTATCAGGTTGAATCACCAGAGAGCGTTTGGGTGAATATCTGTTATTCGAATTCTGTATAACTAAATGGAATTTACTGATTTGAAAGAGATATATTAGATACCATAGGTGCTCTAACATGAAGAAAAAGATCTTAAACTAAGTCCATTACATTTCTACCTGTTTGTATGAGTATAAACAATATGTGGATGCTTCTAGATATGTCATATGTGGATCGAACGTGAATAGGATTGTCCTGCTAATTTGGAATGAATGTTTGGATAATTTGGATAAGTCCTTATTTAGATTTTAAATAGTATGATAATTTAAACAAACTATACAAAATTTAATGGAACAAGTGATTAAAGATATATTGTATGTACAATTTTAAAACACAAATAGCGTTTTGCAAAGAAAGTTGATTTAGCCATTTTTTATCCTTAAGGCTTCAGGTTTCATTTTATTAAGAGATTACCGTCACGGCCATTGGAAACTACTTTTTGATAAATAATATTTTTAATCGAAAATACAGATAAAATTCGAATCCCTTATTTTTAACAATACAATTCAAAAGAGTATTTTTAGTTGAGTTTATTTGAAAAAAACTAGTGACTACATTTGAGAAACAACGTTCTGAATGATTTAAAGAAATGAGATAGTATATCAGATGAAAGTTCTAAGATTTTGAGTCAAGTGATTCAACAGAGAACTTTAGCGTTCCGATAAATTTTCCAAGGAAACACGTCTTTTCATACATTGTTTCGAACGTTTGAAATCACACCCTTGTCGATTGACGTGACGATTAAAGTATTCTTTTCTACGACACTCAAGCAGACAAGTTTTTACATTGCTTTGTCAAGAATACACGATTAGGTAATTCTACATTACTAACTGAAAACCACCATTCCACGTAGAAGAAATTCCTTCTGGTTCAGTTTTCGAGAAGACCTGCTTTCGCAGAAAAGAAATTTCGCTTTCTATTTTGAGCTTACATATAGATACTAGGTCACCTGAAAGACTGTTTGATTTTACGATTAAAAATTTCTTTTTTCAAATTGAGAGTCGTGGAAACGTTACAAATATAGTCTTTTTTTGCCTGCAAATTTATAAATAGTTGAAGGCATTCCTGCTTTTACAAACTAGGCTGGGAAGATAGGTTGGCCTAGTGGCAAATTTTGTTTTCTAGTTGGAGAAAGCTGGTTTGTGACCTAGAGCCACATTAGATCTGTTATGTGCTAGAGAAAACCGATCTATCAACGTAGGTTAATAATATTAAGTCTAATGCCATGGAAAAAAGTCAAAATTTCGAAGTTTCCTCCAATAGCAGTCGTGTAAACTTAAATCAAGCATACCAAGGTAGCAAGAAGGATAGTTCTCAACGTCCTTAATATACAATATCAAAAATTAACAGACAGGAGATTTTTTTAGTTCGAATGAATATGGGAAAAAGAAATCTCCTATCCAAGTGAGAAATGATACAGTGCAAGTATTTACTTTCTGAACTCATAGTTGTAAGAGTGAAAACTTTAATTCGAGATATATTTTTAACTCAAGAAATATCATTAATGTAGATTCAGCTATGAAATTTTTTGTTTAATAGAAGTTTCAAATATAGTTACTGGAAAATATTTGCGAGTCCTGCAACCTCTATCAACATGAAAAAATGCATAGCTGTTTTCTGAAAGAAAAGGAGGGAAAGGAATATTTAACATAGAAAAATGTATTTGAAATAAAAATTTTAATGCGGAAATGTAAGAATGAGTAGTCATTTTCCGTAGGCGTTCCATTCAGTGTAGTAAATGGATAACAAAAGCAAAACGACCGGAATGAGCTCTACATCTTCGATGGGCATTTCCTTAGTGGAGGTCACCATTGTCAGCAAGTAATCCTTCCTTACATACTTCGTCCGAAAAACATCGGACTCTAGTAGTGGAAGGAATGCTAGAGACTGAAGATAACACTCGAGTGACTGATCCAGTGTGCTCTCATGATTTAAATCCCATAGAATATAGGCCAGATACAGATTTTTAAATCATTATATCCGCATGAGAACATTCTGCAACTGAAACAGTTGCTTGTTGAGGAATGGTCTCTTCTACCTCAAGAATTTTTGAATCATCTGATGTTGAATATGAACAGACGATGTTACGAAAGCATTGCAAGTAGGGAAGTTCAAATCCTTACTAGGTTTCTGTACAGGCAATCATTTGTATGAATAAAATTGTTTGAATAGAGCATTTTTTTTTTTTTGCCAAATTCCATACTGAATGCACAGAATTTGGTTTTAATCTATTATGTTCTCTTTATCATCGAAGTACAGGATATTGTTTTCTGATCTTCACGTTCTCTAGATTTTTCTTCAGATTTAAGGCGAAGAAATCCGATCCTTGCTTAAGTTTTGCCCTCTAGTGTTTTTAATACAAATTAAAAAAATAATTATAAAATGTTCCGATTTTAATTTCTGTTTAAATATTACGGATTAAAAATATGTTTCGTACTTAATTACATTTCACGCCGTGGTATCTAAGTAGTTTTATTTTCATCTTGATTTAATTCTGAAAATTAAAAACTGTACATTGAACATAAAATGCAGGATTGTAACTTGTGGAACAAAATTTTAATATGTTCAAAAGTATATCACACCGTAAAAATTATGTATTATTGTTCGCTAATATGTTCAGAAAAGACAAATATTTATTAAAATTGTAATGATATATAAAATTACAGACAGGTGCCAAATTATCAGTGGATCTTTGGTTTCCAAACATCCTCAGGGCTCTTGCTTTCGCGACAAGATGGTAAGACTCGATTCTACCAAAGATCAACCGAATACTAGAGCCTGGTGCACATTAAATCCGTCGAGGTAGAACGTCCGGCCGCTTGAGTATTCATGAACGTTGGAGTGAGGGTAGCCGGCTAACGGCCTTATTCACCATCCATGGTTAAATCCTGATCAGCGGTTAAAAGGGAATTTACACGAACAAGCGAATGCTGACCGAAATGATCGGCTGGATGTATCCCCTAACTGGCGAGTTGGCGAGAAACTCGTTTGGCTGGAAGGCTGAGGGTAATTTTAAAAATCGCCAACAACGGAGAAATTGAGATACCATGCCAATATAGCAACCCAATAAAGTATACATTTGGCAATGCATTTCGGTCACCTTTCGCATTATTATAGCAGAACCATCATTTAACCGCTGATCATGGTTTAACCATGGATGGTGAATAAGGCCGTAAGTATTGTACTCGTCATCTCATCATGGTCTAAAAATATGAGGTCCGTCCCAAACTAGTCTTATTGTAACTTTAAAATATGAAATTATTTTAACTAAACAAAACTAAATCTAAAGTTTCACAAAATAAACTCAAAAGCAACGCAAACAAGACATCTTCTCAAGGAACATTGAAAATATAGAGAAGTAATAATATTAATTTAAATTCTTATATACGCAGTTTCAATCATTAAGATCTTCGAAAAAAATTTAATATATCTTTAAATAGAATATTTGTAATCGCAGTACTTATGCAAATTATATTTTTAAAAATCATTAGTTAAACCTAAACCAATCTGGACTAAACTAGCCTTCTATTGAAACATAACTTCATTGTTAATTATATAGACTTCCTATTTTTTTCTTATCTTACAAATGCATATATCCTTTGAAATGATGAATAATAATTTGCACATGTCTCACAGTTGAGAAAAAAGGAAATTAATGTTTACATTTTTCACATTTTACTTTTTATTCACATATCCAATAGTTAGAATTTAATACATATCCTTTAGTTGCAATTTTTCATATATTTTTTAATTCTTGTATTTCAATTAAAATCTGACTTATAAAACATTCTTTCTATTCTAACATTTCAAGTGTGTTAGTATATAGCTACACTATTTTAGGTATTTTGAAAATATTTAATACAAAATTTTGATTGCCAAATCAGAACTAAAAATTCCGAAAAAATTCTTTAGTGATTAACAAGCAGTTAGAACAAAAATATTTTTGTTATAAAATTTTGAGAGAAATTCGATGCTCATTAATGATTCGATGTTGACTTAATTTCTCTTTTACATCTTTCTGGACTATTCAAGGGTGTCATATCTTTCGACAAAAACCAAAAGGCCAATGTTTCTTTGAAAAGTCTACATAGCATTTCGTCACTTGTGCGCACGCGAGTAAAAATTTCATTACTTTCTGTCAGTCATGTGAGAGTAAAACGAATTTTTTTTTCATGACAAGTATTTGTATGCAATATCTCACAAATTGCCACTACACACAAAACTCTCCCCGAGGGAGAAACTTTTTCTGTTCAGCATGCTTTCAAGAACAGATAAGAACTAATCTTCCATCATTATCTGGTGAAGTATCTACCAAGTTCTCAGATAAAGCTCATGATTTTTTTTCCTAACCATTTTGAGTTTCAAAACAAATGAACTCTCTTCTGAATCTGTTACCAATAGAGGAATATTTTTATTATATATTTTATTATCAAATTTATTGTTAAATAGAAAACAATATATTGCTTACAAGTACGAAACAATTGACTTTATAACTTTTGCCTAAGAGCCTTTTCCACAAAATTTCTAACGACTATAAATAAAGCACACGCATAATTCTGAATGCACCTAATTTTCTCCTTTCTAGGAGGAAATCATACTTAAGATATTCTAATTTATGGATGATTGTTCATTGTTATGTATAGAAAATGTTTGATATGAATGAGAAATCTAATTCCATAACAAGGCAAATTTTTAAACTGTTAGAAACGATTTCAATGGAGATAGAAATTTAGTTTTGTGATTACATATTCAGTTAGTCATTGCGGAAGAATCTGAAATTAAGGATATTTTTCTTTAATTTAAACTTTTTTTTAACAAATAGGTATCGTTTTTTGTCTAGAAAAATAGAAATACAGTTTCCCCATATCGGAATTCCCAGAAATTTTAATGAATATTAATATTTATAGCCAGATACGAATTTTTTGTAATAAAAATTTATACTGGAAGACATTTCTAACACCCTTATCCGGCAAATAACATTTCAGTGATTCAACCAAATCCTGGATACTTGAAACATCAGAAAGGAAAAACACATGAAATGCTTATAAGATGTGTTGCAGACTAATTTTCATAAAGTAATTTGATTTATTCTTGTTATTTTTCATAATCAGTATCACAATTTAGTTAGTGTCTGATTATCAGCATTAAAGAACTTTTATAGACTAACGCTGAATAAAGGAATTTCATCAATTTATTACATCTACTCTATTACTTACATCAATTTGATAAAATTTTATTTTTTTTTACTTTCAGTTTTTTCTGTTTGGTCATTCATTTCATTAAAGTCCGTGTTAGTATGTTCATTGAGTCGCTTTTGCTCAGCTTTTATGTCTTTTGCATCCCTTTTTGGCACAAGAAAAAAATGGTTAGTGAAAAACACTGCTTTGATGGAAATTCAGATTTATTTTATTCTTAATCCGTTACAAACGAATACTTTTCTCGTAGGATTTCCATTGATTGTATAAGAACGAAGGAACAATTTCTCATTATCATGCCCATTGTTATATTTTATAACTACAAACATCGAAAACTGAAAATAATAAAATAAAATTCTGAAGAATCATCAGGAATCTACTAAAAAATAAAATTTTAAAAATTATGATGTGTTAAATTTCGCAAAATTTTGATCTTTGCTCTCTTTATTTCTTGTCTGGATTTCAAAGCATTTGCGATGTACTTTCATTTTGCGATTTCCTTTACATATTACGAAAAACGTAACGAAAATTTCCTGAGAAATAACCAATGATTCGCTTAGTTAAGAAGAGAGCATCTGTAATTAAAATATTCTAGAGAAAATATCTGCAATTAAAAGAAGGAATTCATTTACTACAGAAATAAAAGGTAAATGGAGAGTAGAAATCTCTTCTGCAGTTTGAGAAGTAATACAATGTTCGTTGCCACAGCTTAAATAATAAGTGCTAGTGTCAACACAATTCACATAAAATTAATTAAATTCGAATTTTAAAAATTCGATTATGTCTCGTGTAATATCCCTTTATATCATTATTAAATAAATCTTTGTTTTATGAACACTTGAAACTGGATATCTAATGGAATAGTTAGACTTGTACTCAGAAGGAGAGGAAAATTTCATTTAAATTAGTTGCTTCCATATAGGGTGGTACATATATATTATTATTTAATAAAAATGAGGCTCCAAATGACGAAAATGCTTGAAAAGAAAGAATTTTGACTTTCTCTCTCGTATTAAAGAATTTTTTTATACTTTTTAAATTATTAATTTTCTAAAGTGGAGTTTATAACTCAAATTTCAATTAAATATAAGTTTGGAAGGAATTACTTATTAAAGAAATTACTCTTTAATCAGTGTTTCGTAAACTAATTTTATACCTTGCTCAAAAACGAATGTTTTTTCCATAACATTTTCTGGGTGTATGCGGAGCTGTTGTGAAATGTAAACATGAAAGGCTGTTGCTATATTGTCTGTATGATTACATAGTAAGCCTAGGATAATAATAGTTTTCATGGATAACAACACATTAGTAATTAATGTTTAATATCGTCCATCTCATCAACTAGATTGCAATAATAAGCTAGAATGCTTCTAAGTGTTTGTGAATGAATAGAAAGTCCTCTTGGCGGCTCATTTTTATCTAGTTACTCACATTACCTTTTCAGCACATAATCTAAGGAAATGTTTCAGTTTTTTTTTATGCTCAACGGCATAAACGCTTTGTAGCATAAATATCGATATCCATTTCTGCTATTGATGCATGATTTTTATATTCAGCAAATGTGTTTTTATGAGTAGATTGAATATTTTTAAGAAAAGAAGAGATTGGCATAGTTTATATACATTTCATTAATTAGGGGATTTTTTTTCGTTTTTGTATGAAACAAATCTGCTTTCTCTATTTTGTTTTCTTTTTTCTATGCATGTATGCAGTAATAATTCCTGTAATGAAAAGATAATTCTTTCAATATTTTCTCTGGGTCAAGTTCGTATGGTCACTTCCTTTTTTTCTCATAAGCACATTGAAGTGTTAGGTAATTTACAATGTCCTGTGCTTCGTAAGCAAAATCTCCTTTGTGTGAAATGTAGCTTTCCAGGCTGCGAATATGGTCAATGTCGAAAGGCTGTTGACTTGTGTCAGAATATCAGATAATGTCTCGATGTTATCCAAATTACAAACACTGTTGATACAGAATCATGGAATGAAGTGCAGATATCAGCGATATTGATGGTAAGGGATCGTTTTGCAATTGATCATTGTCAAAGATATCCCCTTTCTGTATAACATTTGGAAAATGTACTGAAATATCCATTTGCTTTATTTGATATTCAAGAAAATATACCAGTAAATCTGAAGTTAGTTACACTGTAAATTTCAACACAGAAACATTAGTTAAATTTTCAAGCTTTTCTAAAAGCAAATTTATCTCTTTGTTCCCAAAGAAAATCTTGGATGACTGGACGTTTTCTCTCTACTATTCGTCTTCTATTTAAACTTACATTTGTAATGAGAAATAAATCTCATTAAACTATGAAATAAACCCGTTTTCTGAAGGAAGAGGTATATATTTTTACCCATATACTATTTCATGTAGCGTTAAGTAAATCAAAGAGCCATATTAAGATCCAGTTAGAGCCAGAGAAAAATTAATTTGAAATATTGTAAAACTAAAGCTCTCAAATAAATGAAATCCATCATTTTTAAGAAGCAATTGAAGTTAAAATGTCTTGAGTAGAATTTTCTAATCAAACCGATTCTCTAATGAACTTCAGATTAAAACCGAAGAAATGAATAGGAGTGGATTGAGTACTGAAAGCATATTATTATGGATTTAGTATTATACCATAATACATCTCGTAAGTGATTTGGGAGTGAACACAATTTTCTTCGCGAATCATGTAATCAGTTCACAGCCATCAACTATTTGAGTTATAGTAATAACATGAATCATCGGGCCACTTGATGAAACGAAAATCACGGGAGGTTGTGGCCGAAGCCTCCTTATTGTACAAAATTTTGTTGATTCAATTTTAGGCATTGAAAGCACATGATATAATGAGTGCATTTACAAAAATAGTTGAATACTTAGGATTTGTTCTTTGCCTTAAAATGATCTTACATCGACTTTTATTTTATGAAATCCGAAATTCTTAGAGTTCCTAAAAATTAAGGGCAAAAATTGCAGCTCAGCGAATGGCCACATGGCAATCACCAAGCTAATGGGAGCATCGTGTTCGAATTTTCTCAACCGTTTTTAAGATTTTATTCCGGAAACATTATTCACAATATTTATATTTAAGGATTCGTAAATTAAAGTAAAAAAAAGAGCATTATAGTGCTATGTTTTATTTAATGAAATGTCTTGAAGACACTTCGCGAGTTTCTGGTTAAACTGTTGGAATAACAAACGAGTAGAGAAAGGTGACAAATGAAGAGAAAGACGGTTTTCTTACTTTTATATTGAACGCTCATGAAGGGAAATTCCACATCTTGGTATGAATGTATTCAATTTCTACGTTAAAACAGAATTCAATTCAACAGTAGTATTAAAAAAATCATTTTTTTTCACATTGAATAAGGCCTTTTTTCAAAAAAAAAAAGATTCATTTCTACCATTTGAGATTGAATCGATTAGTTGAATTATTGAAGAATCATATCTAACATTTAGATTACGATATAGTGTTTTATTGAAACGGAACGCATTATATTTTGAGAAATAACAGTCAAGCGAAAATTCATTTGCGTTAGTTGTTATGGCTGAAAGCAAAAATCAAAATCATTACATCCAAGCACTGAAAAGTTGTGTGTATTACATTCATTAGACACTTAATTTTATCTAATGTCTAAAGACATTAAGAGATTATCTTATAATCCGTAATGTTTAATGAAGAAAAACAACGAAAAATAAGTTTAAGATTGTGTAGTCGATTCAATAAAAGCCGAATTAATGCAAGATTGCTTTGTGGGCACTATAACAGAAATAAGCTAAAAAATGAATACTTCGCACTCCGCAAAATTGTTTAGCCATAAGCGAGTAATACTTTATGTAGAAAAACGTTCCTATTATACCATTTCTAAAATGATTACTTTCCGTGTTCAAATTTGGCTCTTAGTATTAAATATTTAAACTTATTTCTCCCAGTGTGAAACTATTATCAAGATGTGATTTCTCTTAACTTCGAGATGAATGAGAATATATCAGTTAAAGCCTTAACCGGATACGTTTCCAATAATTTTGTTCAACGTTTGCCAAATTTATTAAAGCAATCACAAAATCCTTTGCAGAACTTTGACGTGTCTGAATAATGTGTTGGTCCACCATCTGCGGCTTTCACAAACTACAATAATAGTGAGTAAACGAGGTGAATCATGGGAAACTGCTTTTAGAAAATCAAATCATGTTTGAAATACGGAAGATGTTACTGTAAAATTAGTTTGAGCATCACGTGCACTTCTTGTCGCTTCATCTGGACACGTAGCAACAAGGAAGTCTGCTTTGCGAAAACAAAACATTAGGGGTACAATAGAACCACACCCACATTAGCAACTCTTTCGCATTAAAAAGCTTTCGTGATTATAAACTATTGGTGAGTTGCAAAACATTTACGCAAAGAAATAACGATCTAACTGTCTTTAAGTGGCTGTTTATTATACAAACTTGGTTTCAAATTTGTCATACCTCGAACTATTCAGAAAAATTCAAACTGTTACGTTTGAAATGGAATTAAAAGTATTTCTACCAAGTTTGTCACATTCTTATTTAGCTGAAATATTGGTCAGATGAGTCAATAAATTTAGATGGTGCTTATCTTATAGGGATATCTTACTAAATCAAATCGAAAGAAGTCCAATTCAATAATTCAATTCTCTGTAAAATTTTATATAGACATCTTTTATTTATTTATAATCAAGCTTTAAAAAGAACTCTGCACCGATTTTATGACATACCATCTCCAAGTGAGGTTCGAAGCAAATAAAGCAAAGCCTAAAAGAGATTTAGTTAAAAAAGTAGAGGCAGATTTTTGCAAGTTTCGAAATAATAAATAGATTATTTTTTAACATTGGACTCCAATCATTTGGTGACTATCTTTCGACAGAAATGATTAAAACACTGGGTGTGAACGGATTAGAAATTAATAGAATGTATTACTTTCATTGGCTTAAAAACGTCTTAGAAGGGGTTAATATCCTACAATAATCAATTATAATTGATGCACTTTCTATTTTATGGAAAACTCGAGGATATCCCTATATGATATCCGGTTCCAATAAGGCTTCAGCAAAGCAATTTTCATCTTAATCTTTTCCGGTGCTTTTTCTGTTAATTAACACAGTTCCAGTGTAACATTATTAATTATATTTTTTAGACAAAAAGTTTTGTAAAAGCTCCTTATCGGTTAGAGCACAGTCTAATGAACATATTAATTTGAATATTTCTAGAAATAATATATTTAAAAGCAATGGGGGTTGTCAACTTATCAGTGCTTCCTTTAACCCTCTGAGGACGGCAGTACGCTCAACGCTATGAAGAAGCTGTCACGCCTTGTGATAGTCGCCCTCAAAGGGTTAAACCTCTGTTTCAGACATTCCTTCTCTGACGATTCTTATGCACGATCATGTGTGTGTACCATAATTGTTGTAAGGTTATCTCTCTCTCTATATAAAAGGCAATATTTGTGTGTGTGCGATATTTAGACCTAAAATATTGCACTTACAGCCCTGAAATTTGACACACAGGTAGTACTAATGGTGACTCAATTCACCTCGAAGCCCGATTTTTAAAATTCGATGTAGAAAATTTTTCATTTAATATTTTGTGGTTTTTTGAGTGATTTTTCATACTCATTTCTTCATTGCATTTTTTTCTAATAATCGTATCAAGAAAATAGATATGCCATAAGAAAGAACAAAGGTCAATATCGTCTTCATTGTCAACATTTACTTAAAAGATTATTGACAATGAAGACAATATTGACCAAGAAATACATCCTCATATTACGAATAATAAAAAATTAATCCTATTTGAATTTAGTTGAGTAAAAGCCAATGAGATTAAATAAAAACTAAACATTTCCGTTCTAATGAAGTTTATTTTATACGTCTAAAAGTTTGTTTTAAACGAAAAACTTGCCATACAATATTTTCTCCAATTTCAGTAAATGTTTAAAAATATTTTTGGTATAATTTGCAACAATACTTTTCAGTGTTGCAACGCAATTCAAACCGTTTGCATTGTTTAAACAAATATTTAATTGCGTGTTTCTCCTTCATTGTTGAAAGTTGAGTTAATATCTTAACACATTTTGCGTTCATATTTTATTTCACCAAAATTTTGTGGAATCTGCAAACCAAGCTCTCCCAGATATTACGTATATTAATCTATACTAGTAAAAGATAATGTTTGTGTGTTTGCGCATGCGATGTTTAGACTAAAAGTATTGAACTTGCAGCCTTGACATTTGGGACAAAGGTAGTCGTAATAGTGACTCAATGGACCTAGAAGCCCGAATTTTAAAATTTAATTTAGAAAATTTAATAATCATGTCACGGGCAACGCCGTGCCTGTTTATATTATATATCCTACACCTTATGTAAGGTACCTACCTTGTACATGCTTTATTTCATTAAGATATGCACAGTACTACTAGAGATAATCAACGAAAAGTGAAATTTCTTTAAATTTTGAACATTAGTATATGATTAACAGATCCAAAGGGAGTTTTTCACTTCAATGATTCCTTCTTGATACTCTACAATTTCGATTTCAATTCTAACTTTAAAAAAGAGGAAAAAATGTTTTAAATCCATTTCCCGTGCAGATTACTTTGATGCAAACATTATATTTGCATATTAGCGTAGACAGTTGGTATTATTGAAAAGATGCAAAGTAAGTATTACTATTTCGCTAAGTGAAAAAAAAAGTATTGCCAATATGTCATGAACGTTACTAGTGCTTTCAAATGATTGTTAAATTCACTTATTCGCAGTTCATCTTTATTTTCCAAGACCCGTTTAAGCATCCCACTAAAAAGTGCTAGCGATACATAATGACACAAATCAAGCTTTTAAACACTATTGATTCGCATACATGTACAAACTCTTTTTATAAAAGATTGGTAAAATTTGTAAACACTGTTATAACTCAATAGTGACTCTCCATTTGGCGCTTTTGAAAACACTATAATCATTAATGCAAAGGTGTACAAATGATGCGGAGAGTGTAAATACATAATATCGAATATAAAAATGGTAATACATGCAATAAAAAGAAGTTGCCATTTAGGAATTAGAATTTTAAAAACGTTGGAAGCATCGCTTTAGAAATCGGTATTTTAAATATTTTTTAAATTTGATTTAAATTAAATTTTGAATGAAGCAAAAATTTGCAGAAAATTATGGAATTTTTCCTGTCTTGAAGTATAAAGAAAAGGAGATTATTTTAAGATAAAGACTTTTTTATATATAACTGTATTTAATTTTAACTTTAATTCATTTTTGTGACAAAATTTCAAGCGCATAATATTTTTTGGTTAGTAAATATTGTTAAATGGATTCCTATTAATCAGAATTCTTTTTCAATCAAGTCAAATCAAATGCTTACTTATATGACGAAGAAGGGGTTTAGGAGGAAATTGCATATAATCCTTCTCCGAAATATTTAAGCATATAAAATATTTTACTTATCCATTTTGCAGAAAAAAATGCGATGAACATACTTCTCATTTTAGGCAAGTGAATCCTGTTTTTGAAACAGCGGTTAGTAGTCAAAATGCTATTGAATTCATTTAAATTCGTCTTATATGAATGTTTTAACTATTCATTCAAGAAAACATAAAAGGTGATCCTTATAAATAAAAGCTTAACGTCGATAAAAGGCCAACTGCCAAATGTCAAATAAACTCAACGAGAGAAAATTTCCGGTAACAAACATTTAGAAACGGTAAGAGTATTAAGAAATCACAACACACACAATTATACTGGATGTCCATAAGAGATTTCTGCAACTTTAATTCTTAATTACATTTTAAATATAAGATGAAGATGTCTCTGACGGGTTTCATTCAAAAGAGGAACTAAAAATTTTATAGATGGTACACATTTCGTGCATGTAGTTATTTAAGAAACACGAAGCTGTTTCTCAACTATTATTCAGCATCGTTATATGCAGGTGAAAACTAGAATGAAGGCTTAACCCCATACAATTTTTATGGTGGGGCTGAGGCTTTACCAAAGAGGTAGTGCGTTCCTCTGGGGTAGTTGACATAGACGACTGAAAAGCGATAATCATCGTTTTATTTGGAAAAATTAAAGCCTATATGTTGTGTCTTATTCAGAAGAATTGATGTGTAACTGAGTTTTGCGTGTGATTAAAGACATTCAGTTTGAATGACTACAGTTTCATTAAACTAGCGAGAAAATTTTACATTTTATGTCTCATTATTGCTGAATAACACACCTCTAAGTAGTGTATTAAAGTTCGAGTAATCAATAAAAGCTGAAAGTATCTTTTTGGACAGCAGGTACACGGCTCTTAAAAACTTGTCTTTGATTTTGTTTCAAGAATACCGATTTTTTTAATTATTATTTTGAATCATTAGAGGCCCCTCAAATGATTGTGTGGCTTTCAATGGTCAGTATGTTCGAAACTCAAATTTAAAATAGTAATTTAATTTAATCTAGTTTTTCTGTTCTTGTAGCAATAATTTAATGCTTCAACTTAAATTTATTAGAATCAACAGCAGTTCATTTGATTAAAGATTATTCAAGTCTAGGTTAGAAGCACAATTAATAGCGTTCATTACATAGTTTTGGGATTTTCCAGCTTTCCCTAAAGATTTACCGTTTAATTTTTCCTCTAGTGAGTGCTTTTAAACTGAGTTTATTTAATCGAGCTCCTTCAGCGCATGCATAATTTACATTAAAATAAAATTTATGCCTTTCTTCAAAGTTAGGTAAAGTAAAAAAGAAAGAAGAGAAATAAATTAGTGAGCTTGCATACGAAATGGGTGAAAAATTAATTACTCAACATCCGCGTTTACTAGTCAATGTGGTCAAGTTACGTGTAGGAACATTAAAATTTAGGAATGTTTTTTTCTAGTTGCCTTAATTTCCTTTTTATTTTTCTCGAAATCTGGCAATAAATAATGCAGAAACATCAACACGTTTTTCCTCCTAAGCTGTTAGATTCACATATTTAATATTATTTTTCTTTCATGAAATAGTTAAAGCTGGTAAAGTTTTCCCATGTGAAAATTTTACGCCGATATTGTTCATAGATTTAAGGAATTTTTTTCCTTTAAATTATTTATGATTTTCTCGAATATAAAAAAACAATTGATAAGTCCGTTCAAACAGAAAAGAACTGGGAAAATGTTTCCTTTGTTTCTTTTTAATAACAGCATTTACATAACCCAAACACGCAATTGAATATTTATTTGTTTAGAACTTAAAATAGATTTATTATTTATTTTAACAGTGGGGGCTGAAACAAAAGTTTTTTCAGCAAAAATGCCAGTTTTCAATGGATTTACCTGCTTTGCCGAATATCATTTTACACTTAGTAGATACAGGGTGTCCACTTAAATAAGGGCCACCCACTCTTAACTTCAAAACGACGTCAGCTATAGTCATGAAAGTAGTGTCTAGGTATAGTAAAACGTCTATGCGTTATACGAAGAGACAACTTACAACGGCACCTGATGTCAAACTCCGGAGTTCCTATCTCGAAAACGGTAAAAGATAGTGGGAAAATGTCAAATACAAAGGTGTAGAGTGTTATTGATTTAGAACAAAAAGACGCCTTGTGCATATTAATATTAAGAACAGAACGTACAAAATGCACATTTGATTGTTCGCGATTTCCGAAACTGTGACATCACAAAACGTTTACAAAAGAAGAAAAAAAACAATTAGTTATCACAAGATACTTTAATTTTCGGTGTCCAAAGTGATCTCCGTCATCTACAATACAAATATGAGCACTTGTTTGAATTTAACTTTGCACACGTTTTAGCATATAATTGAGTGCGCTAGCACAAGCAGCAGTAATACGTCACCGAAGGAAATACAATGTTGGCGGAAAGGCCACATACACCTGCTGTTTAAGTTATTCCCACAAGAAAAAGTATAATGGGGACATTTTTTTCTCCGAATATTAACATTTTCTCCTTTTGTCCAAGTCTTGTGACGTTACAATTTCGGAAAATGCGAACAAAAAAATGCACATTTTAAGCATTCTGTTCTTTGTATTAATATGTACAAGGTGCCTTTTTGTACTAAATCGACAATACCGTTTTCGAGATAGAAAAGCTAAATCTGGAGTTTGCCACCAGGTGGCGCTGTAAGGGGTCTCATCGCATAGCGCATAGACATTTTACTATGTCTAGACACTACTTTCATGACTATAGTTGCCGTCGTTCTGTAATTAAGAGGGGGTGGCTCTTATTTAAGTGGGCACCCTGTATGTCTGCACTTCTCTTCTCTCAAAGATTTCGTTATTGTAGAAAAGCAATGCAAATTTGAAATGATAAACGGGGATAAATCTGAAAGGATAATATAAGCCAGTAAGACTATTTTTGTTTTAAAATCTTTCTCTAACTGGCATTTTGTTGAAGTACGA
Organism: Araneus ventricosus; assembly: GCA_013235015.1. Lineage (NCBI taxonomy): Eukaryota > Metazoa > Arthropoda > Arachnida > Araneae > Araneidae > Araneus > Araneus ventricosus. The sequence goes on along the minus strand of BGPR01005969.1, from coordinate 45,497 downwards.
AACACAAAAGAAAGTCTATATGTGTTTTTTTACATATAAATCTGTAATAGACATCATTATAAAAATTTTCGAAATTCTTTTTAATTAATTACCTTACTTATTGAATAGAATTCATTTCACCAGATTCAAATCTTTGTAGATTTTAAACATTACTGTACGTGCAATTCGATGCAGAACATAGAAATCAAATATCGGTATGGTAATAAATGCTAAGGCTATGTTAATAAAGAAAAAAATTGGCGTGCAAATAAGTTCTGTATTTGTATAGAGATTAAAATTTGTTTGATGATTCAGACATACTCTCTAGTCTGCGGTTGCATCATATTGATCTCTCATTGTTAAGGACTCGGTTAAACTTTGATATGGTGCTGTGGTACAAAGCGAAAACCAAATAAACTTTTCCAGCCGCTAAATTTTTTCATTGAAACTTGAATCAAACACTTTTTAGTTTAAGTATTTCATTCTCTGTTTCTTTGTCGATTCCAGCATTACTGTATCTTTGAAATTATATGCAAGCATTTGAATTTTGGGTAAAATGGAATAGTATGAAGCTGCAAAACTGAAGTTATAAACTAGACTAATTGACTGAGCGAAGCGAGGTCTACGTTTTAACTCCAGCATTTTGCACTTGTCTGTCTGTATGTTTGTCACGCGATTACGAGCAAATGCATTGTTCAATTTCCTTCAAATTTGGCAGAAATATTTCTTGAAGTAATAGAAAACGGTGTATATGTTTTGTTTCTATTTATTTTAATTCGGTAATAAAATAATTATTTTAATTATATATAATTATTATATTAATTGGTAATAACAGAGCGAGTGGCAACCAAAAATTAAAATAATGACATCAGAGTTGTAAATAAACACAGTTCGCTTATGGCTATGTATCGTTATGCGCTTTTCGCTAAATAAAAATTACCTATTTTTATAATTCTTTGGCTATCTTTTAGTTCTAAATTTATATTTAAACTCATTTACCATCTAAACCATTTCTTTTTTACCCTATATGGCGCAGTAACCAATTTAAAAAACTTTAAAAATTCGCTTGTAGTTGTTGAGCCTAAATAGAATTATCAGACGCTTCTAGTTGAGAAATGCGATCTCGCCAAGATAATTTCGCCTGCCTTATAAATCGTCGGATCTTCATAGCAAAGACAACTTTCCGATTATATATATTTCTTTGCCAAATTGCAATATTTATCACCAAGTTGTTTTGAGTTTCTTCTTCTTAGTTCGAATGAAGTTAGTTGGAAAAAATATTTTAATTTGATGCCTGTTTAATAGCGAAATTTTCTCGTTGATATTTTTTAAATAACCAATTTAAGGATTCAAATTTTCTCTGTGAATTTTTGGTGCCATCTTTTTCAAAATATTTCGATATGCCGCTTAAAGATAAGCGAAGTAAAAGAACTAGAGATATTTTTCTCATTCAGGAGATTGCGAACCATGTTATCCATATTAACCTCCAATTGTCGCACAATAAGAATTGTGCTAAACATTTGAACACCAGTGTATCTCCCGGAGAGTCAAATTATGATGTCTTTAAAAAGAATGCTGTCTTCATAATGAATAACATTTGCTAAGCTTTTAAAAAATGCGATGAAGAGAAAATCTCAGATTTTTTTATTTGGGGAGCGATATCTACTGTTCACAGAACTACTAGTAAAATAATTTAAAAATAAAATAGCAAAAGACTCCACCGAATCAGTTATTCATCTGTTACAAGAACTTTGGCATTGCGTATTAAAACTTTTTATGTTATTATATTGAAAAAAAATCTTCCATTAATACGTTGCATTCTTCTATTATAATAATATGTTGCTTAATACAGGGTGCCAATACTTAAAGTTCACTTATTCAGAACGCTCTAGAGCCGGTTCTATGGTTTCAAACGACGCAAAATTTCACTAGTATGTAATGAAAGGGTAAACTGCGAAAGAAAAATAGATAAGTAAAAAGAAAAAAATATTTAAAATTTTCGTCTTAAGTGGCATTGAGCCATTTTTTAAGGCGAATTTTGTAGATTTTTTTTATTTCTGAAGCAAAGATTTAATTATATTGACAGGTTCTGTTTGTATAAATTTTATAAGACTTTTAGCAAGATCTCTGGTGAACTGGACATTTATCATATGTCTCCTACTGTTTCTAAATCAAATTGTTTTCAACTTTTAAATACATGACCTGATTTCTCTTTCTTTTCTGACACTTGAGTATACATATTGGGATTTTTATGCGTTGATCTGGTGTTTGTGTGTATTTGACTTCTTTGCCCTTGCTTTTTTCAATGGTTTTTGATTTGGTGTTCTAAATTTTTTTTAAAGATTGTGTGATTTTTTTTATAATTTTAATGTGACGGTGCGCAACATGGACTTTTGGAGCCTCAGTGTATATTTAGTGCTTTTTTAATTGCGTGTTTTCATTTTAAAACATTTATGTGTTTACATTTTTATAATTGATGAGGTTTTGAGCTTTAAACTGTCGTATTCTCTGCAGTTACTTTTTTCTTTATGTTTTAATTCACTTGGCTCTGGCCTGTGTTTTTTGTATGTTTTTGATCATGCACTCTGTAAATGGAGTCATCTCTGTAGTGTGCTTTCTTTGAATAAATAAATAAATAAAAATTGAATTGCTCATTTGATTTTTTAAAAAACATTTAACCAAAAACGATGCCGAAATTCAGTTCTGAGCATGCAGTATTTTTTTTCAAAATACCTTTATTATGCACGTTTTTTTATTTGTTAGTTTTTACTGAGTGCATTTCAATGAAATTTTGTTCCGTTTGGAGCCATAGAACCGCCTCTAGAACTCCTAAATAGGCGAGCTTTAATTATGGAACCCCTGCATGTGAATCCAATTATCTAATTTCTGAATCTGGATAACTGCTTTTCCTTAAGGTACTTTATTTCTTCGGTAAGAATTTCATGCTGTAGGTGTAAAATGGTCAACATATGCATAAGTGTTTCTGGTGTAGAACTTCAAGACATATTTTTTAAATTGAAGTAAAAATTTTCAACGCAGAAAAATATACATAACATTCAATCCTGAAAATTAGGATATCCCACTAGCCGCCTTCGGTGCTCAGCTTGTTTCTCGGGAATATAATTTTAATTGAATGCATAATTTGATATTCATGGTTCCCTTGTCAAAGTAATTTCAAATAGTGATAGACATTTAACTCGCGTTCTTTTAGTAGTCTTGCACCTGTTCTGCTCATTGTCTACATGAACGACCCGTAAAGAGTCGAGTAACTGTCCGTGTTATTAAAGATCTAATTGTGCAAGTCATTGACTCCAACTTCACTTTCTTATTCCGCAGGCAAAACATGCATTTAATCTTGCTAAAATGGCGCAGCACATTTTATGCCCAGCAATATGTTACCTGGATAAAAAGAATCAAAACATAGAAACCATAATAATTCAAGTGACTGGATATATTTCCTAACAAACTGACTATCTTAGAGGTATTCGTTTACAGATTTCATAGAAAACCTGAAATAAAAAAAAGAAAGTAAAATCCATTAGGATCTTTATCTTAGCTTTCAATAATGGAAAAGAAACTTGCAATTAATATTTTTTAAACAGTGAAAACAGTTTGAATTTCATTGCAACAATGAAAGTATTGTTGTAAATTATGCCTAAAAATATTTTTAAAATTTGTTGATATCAGCGAAAAAATAGTACGGCAACTTAATTGATATTATTAAAAAAATATTTTTTTTTACATTCAGAAAGTGTAAAATTCAATTTTGATCTGTTTTAATTTCGGAAGTTATTAAGGAAAAACGACAAAATTTCGCTTCATTTTTTAATTAATTAGAATTATAATTAAAAGTTCAATAACAAAACGCTCCCAGGTGCATATTCGTATATTCCCACCCTCCAAACAATGTTTGTGCCGAATTTCGTAGCTCTAAGTCCAGCAGACTGCCCTGTAGAGCACACGCACACACGAGCACACACACATTTATTATTAGTAGAGATGATATTCGTTCTTCAGAGGATAAAATAAGATGCTTAGAATTTTTTAAAGTCGGCATGTCAAAGACAGCCTGAATTCATAAAAGAAATTTAAATATTGGTGTTCTGTTTATGCAAAGAAACTCCCAATTTGGTGTACACGAACTAGAATTGAAGTTGCAAAATCTAATCTTAAATCTCAATGAGAACTTAAATTTTAACATTTAATTTGTTGTGAATTGTAATATTCCAATGTCGCACGCAATATCTAACTTTTTAGCGTAATCGTTATTTTTAATCACGTCAATAAAAGTAATACAAGTTACTGAAAAGTAAATTGGAAACGATACGCTGTAATAAATATTGCGCAATTTACCATTAATTTTTGTAATGCGTTGTTTTATACCATAAAAATGCCCTTTGTCTCGTGCAGGTATTGTTTTCATCAAAGCAATTTCTTATACTAATCGAATATACATTTCATTCAATTTATTGTGCATTCATCAAAAATTATTTTATAATTAGTCAGCTATCTTATCTGTAATGGAAATACATTACCAGAAAAACTGAAAGGGAGTTGTTTTAATATTTTTTTAAATTTAATTATTATAATAATATGAAAGAATTTAGTTTCATTGAATATGCTTAATGCTAAATCAAATATCACCAAAATTCTTGGTGCATGCCTTCCATATTTTGCAGAAAATATAATTGAATAACTTCAATGTAACTTCAGCGGCCAGAAAATACAGGCTGCAGTACGTTACGATCGCATACGCCATTGTACGCCATGTAACGAAGATTAATCTCCACTAATAATAAAGGAGAATGTGTGAGTGTCTATGTATATTGGTCCTCTACCGGACAAATTACTAGACCTTGAGCTGCGAGATTTAGCACAAATATACTTTGAAGGGTGGAAATGTGCATCTAGGAGCTCTTTTTTTGAAATTTTAATTAAAATTTTAATCAATTAAAAATTAGGCGAAATTTCTGTGTTTTTCCCTAATAACTTCCTGAAATATTAAAAGACAAAAATAATTTTTACACCATCTGAAAGTGCAAAAAGGTACCTTTCCAATGATATAAATTAAACTTCCGTAAAATGTTTTTTCGAATTTTAGTCAATTTTTAAATATATGTTTTGGCATAATTTAGAACCATACTTTTCATTATTGCAACGCAACTCAAACCATTTTCATTGTTTAAACAAATATTTAAATGCACATTTCTCTTTTATTGTGGTAATATGAGATAGGATCCTAATACATTTTTCTTTCATATTTTATTTCATCAAGATCATCAGAAGAGGTTCAAGGTCACTAATAGAACATGGGTTAAATATCTACTACAATCTGAAATTTAAAACGACGTTGTTAAGATAACCATGAATATAAAATGATGCAAGATTCAAATGAAATCATATTCCTGGCAAACAATTGGTAACGATATATATACAGGGTGTCCACTCTAAACGTGGCCCAATAGCCAGTTTCTAAAGCGTTAAAAATAGACATATTTTCAGTTGGAATAATGCTTTAAATGACGTAAAGAATGAAATTGTATGTTTTTAGAGAACATGAACGTACTGCTGAAAAATAAGGAAGGTTAAATTTCTATGCAGTAATCCGGTCCTATTAGTCATGTTTAGTAAAATATTCTTGACACACTAAAATTTTAAACAAAAAAAAAAGATCCAATCTTCTGCGACTAAAACAAACTGAGTTATGAAGCTTTGAATATCGCCGTTTTAGACCATTTCAGAGGCCTCATCGAGGATAATCCTTCGATCGACGTGCAGCGATTGCTCGAAGTGGCCGCTGATATGTGGTTTAAAATTCATATAGCTCAATAACTCGATCAATGTTCGTCGCAGAAGGTGAAACTTTTTTGTTTAAATTGTTAGTGCCAAGAATATTCTACTAAATATGACTGATAGGAACAGGGGACAGCATTAACCCTCTGACTCCTAAGACGACCATGCAACTTCTATACTAGTGGGACTGATTTCGGCCGGTTACTGTTCCGAAAACGGGGAGAAGGCAGTTGGGCGAGTGGTCATTGAGGGACCCCTTTGGGTAGAGATAAGAGATGAAAGGCCTTCTATTCACATCTTCCACAACCTATAGTGAGAAGAAAAGGGGAAACGGGATGGATGAATCTATTTCACCTACCCATTAGTAAACAAACCTCCGTATACAACTGTACTCGGATTTTGAGAACCCTCAGTGGTCAGCGGGTTAAAGTTTAGACTTTTAAATTTTCTCAGCATTACATTTATTGACTCAAAACAGCATAAAATATTATTTTTTACGTCATTTAAAGCATTTTTCCCAACTGGAAACAAATGCATGCCTATCTGTAACGGTTTAGAAATTAGCAATTGAACCAACGTTTCGAGTGGACACTCTGTATATATTATGCAGGCGAAGATTTATAATATCGAATGAAATGATGATTATGCATTTTTGATGTATTACGCAAGAGATCAATAGACCATAAACTTCGAAATAAAATAAGTGTGGATAATTTAGAACTGCAATTTCACGCATACCTCGAAAACCATTTAATAAAACCTATTTACGTCAAGATTGAGTCATCAGATATGACATAACCAAACAATCCAACCTAGATGAATTTCATCCATGAAAACGGAACCAGACACTTTTGTTCATCTACTCACATTATGTATTAAAGTTTCAATGAGAATCAACTCTTTTATTTGCATTGTCCCACTGTCTCTAGTACAGAATATCATATCTGAAATAGCGAAACGTTTTAGTACTCTCAAAGCAGACAAGTGGCTCTTAAAATATCATTCGAATCTATACGTGACGTAAATAATGAATGCGAAAGAATGATTTATTCATTTGCTTGATGGAGAAACTCTTTTGTTCCACCTCAAAATACAGTTATCCACTGAAGCAAGAAGAGGCTCTTTATTATTCAAGTATGACAGCTTACTCTGACATAAACTCTTTATTGAATAACTGAAAAACAGTTTCTTTATTTAGGCGCAATTATTTCAGATAAACGAATGCATTTTCCTTTTCCATGCATCAGCACTTACTTTTACGAATTCTCAGAATATGTAAACAGGAGGTCAATCTAACTAAACTAAAAGAAAATTCTTATTTCCCAAATATTGTCTTCATGATTTAAATCCTGTTTCCGTGCTTACAGGTCTCCGAAATAATTTTTCGTGAAGATTATAAGATAATGTTAATTATTAAATTGACGTATGCAGAATTTTAATTTTCAGTGAATATGCATTGCTCCAGAGTCGACAAGGCTGAATTTAGGAACTTATATACGAATTATCATGGAAGAAAAAGTATCAAATATATGAAATTGTAATGAATTATTCGGATACGTATAAATGATCAATACGTATATGTCGTAATTTACTTCTCAAGCTATAGTATATCACGAATTACAAGGGTCGTTTTTTTTAACCTCCGGTGAACCATATAAAAAGATAACAGTAGAGGAAAGAATAAATTTATTGCCTAAGTTATGTACAAAACATGGTTACTTTTCTACATTATCGCCGTGAAGATTCAGGCATTTGTCATATCGGTAGACCAGACTTCTGATTCCCTCTTCGAAGAACGTTGCTGCCAGTGATGCGAGATGGTATTTAACGTTGCTTTGAAGCTTCTCCTTCTTCGGAAGCTTTGACCTCCTACCCAGTTCTTCAACTGAAGGAAGAGATGAAAATCACTCGTTGCTATGTCGGGGCTATACGCCAGGTGATCAGACACATTTCATTTAAACTTCTCCAGAAGCTGCCGGAAACTCGTTGAACAAGATCATCTATTGCGACAGATTTGCGCCCTTGTCCCTCTTCATCATAAACGTCGGTTAGTCAGTCTCTAAATTTTCTGCACCATTCACACACAACACCATCACTCACAGTTTTTACCGTTTACTCGGCTCATTCTTCGGTAAATTTCTACCGCACTATTTCCTTCTTCTTGATAAAAGCGAATAACACTACGCAACTCGTATTTGGCGGGAGCATCAATTCTATTAGCCATGTTTACATGCCAACATCTCAGTTGAAAATCGCAAGCTGACGTCGGCAGTAGCAGATATAATAGTTAGAGACATGCAGAATCCCTCATTGTGCATACCAACTACCTGTCTGTGTGTTTTGCGGTTCAATAGGAGGTTGGAGAAAAACGACACTCGTAGTTAATTACTTAAACCCTGTATAACTCAGCAGTTGCAATGAATGAGTTTTAATACGAGGTTATGTCAGAAAGTAAGGTTTTTTTTTTCCTCTGAAATGAAATGCTTATATCATCGGAATAGATGACAATAGTGTTTCATAGAGTTAAAGTTCCCATATTATTTATTCTGTCTAGAACAATCATTGCGTACACATTTGGCATCCGTTTAAAATGACAAACAGACTAATCGAATGGTCCAAGCAAGAAGTGCGATCAGGAATTCGTTTTTTGTGTGAAAGGATACCGCCGTCTGAAATCCATCGTGAAATTACTACAGAATATTGTATTCGTGATATAACTGTAAACATGTAAGAAAAAGGCGTCTTAATTTTCAAAATGTTAGGATCAGCGTTTTAGAGAGGGTCGAGCTTCAACTTCGGAGAATCATGTTGATGATCTCGATTCAGCGATGAAGGAAAAAATCGGCTGACTCTTCATCATTTATCGAAATATATTATTACTGCCCCAGAAAGTTCTGCTGTTGCATGAAAACGGAAGGCCACATACCTCTCGTGCCACGCGAAATCTACTGGATTCCTGGCACTGGAAAATTCTACCACAACCTCCTTCTAGTTCTGATTTTGTCTTATCTGACTTTCATTTATTCCCCAAGGTTATAAAACGTCTTTGAAGGCAACATTTTAATTCAGCCGATGAACTTAAACAAGCCGTCAAAAATTGTCTTCATCGTTAGGACGGATCTTTCTACTACCGACACTTAGATTCATTGATTTACCAGTACGAAAAAGGCCTCAAAAAACAAGGTGATTATGTGAAAAAATAAGGTACATTTGCATCTTCATATATGATACACTTTCTTCAGTGTATATTCAAAATTCTCAAAATGGAAAAAATAGGGAACTTTTATTTCTTATAAGCCCTCGTACTTCAAGAATAAAGAAAGCTTTTCATTCGGTTCTGGACACTCGTTGAAGGCACTGTGACTAGTGGTGATTACCGAAACTTACAACAGAAATGCATGATGGCAGGCATTCAGGAGATGTTTAAGAATCAATAAGGGTACATCCAGAAGGTTGTAAGACCTCTTCACACTATTACTATCGTGACGCGAGAGCATTTTTTGATGGAATTCTGGTGAATAGATGATAAAGATGAAGAAGTAGCATTGAACTCACCACTTCACATCCACTGGATCTCATCTTGATGGATTTCTTTTTTCTCTATGATGCGTTGAACATGTTGTTTATACTTTTAAACCATCTACAATGAACAGCTTAAGAACGTCAGTTCAAAAAGATTGTGCCCAAGTAGCAAATGACATGCTAAGAGTCGTTTGCAATTACATCGGTCGGTTTTACCATCAGCGTCTGGAAAGTGAAGATCAGCATTTCGAACACTGCCGATCACTTCTAAAATCCTAGATTTGATAAATTAATTTAATATATGAACCTTAGATGCATGCTATTTATTGCTTATGTAATAGTTATTTAAATTCTCAATACATTTTTAAAACACCCTATATGTTTTTCGAGAGACCCATACAAATATCTTGGAATATGCCCCAAATATTAAACCATATGTATGAAACTTACATATTGTTCAATGACAAAGGAAAAATATGTTTTTCTGTATTTTATAAAGGCATTTGAGAAGGAAAACTTTTACTTATAATTAGATAACTGTTTAATGATAAAGAATGTTTAAAAAATGTTTGAAACTTTTAAATACATGACCTGATTTGTTTTGTTTTTTTACTCTTGACTGTGCATAATTTTAAAGATTTTTATGTTTTCTTCTTCAAGCCCTAATGTGTTTTTTAGGACCTTGTGCTTGTGTATATTTAACTTTTTAATCCTTGCCTTTTTAAATGTTTTTTTGATTTAATGTTTTAAATTTTAAAAAATTCGTGTGTGCCTTTTTATGAATTTAATGTGATGGTATGCAATATGGACTTTTGGAATCTTAGTGTGTCTTTTAATGCTTTTGTGATTACATGTCTTCGTATAAAATCATTTTGCGTTTACATTTGTAAATTATTATGGTTTTGTGCTTTGAACTTTTGTATTCTTTGTGTTTTAGTGCCTTTATGATTCACTCTTTGTGGCTAGTGTTCTTTGTATATTTTTTTTCATTGCACTCTGTAAATGTATTTACCTCTGTAGTGTTGTGATTTTCTTTAAATAAATAAAAAATCCTGGAATTATATTTCGTTGAGCGTCTTATTTAGCTTCTACAATATGTTGTAGAAATAAGCTTAAGAAGAGAAATAAGTTCAAGTAATATTTATTGAATAGTTTATATAATAAAATTTTTGAATAATTTATAAAATAATATTTGAGAAGTTCAAATAATAGTTATTTAGTTTCAAATAATAATTATTGAAAAACGTTGAACGATTATTTGACAGTTTGTGAAGTCAAAAAAATTCGGTCAGTTTCAGAATGGCGTTTTCAATAGATACTGAAATAAATTACAACTGACTAAAGACATAATATTTTGTTAAGCAAAGAAATAATGCGTGGATTTTAAAGAAAAAAGACATTTTAAGAACTATAGGGAGATAGTTAACACTGGACCGGTCAATTGACCGTTTTCTAATTGTAGTTTCAATGTATCAGTGAAGTTTCGCTAAGTTTAGTGTTAAAAATCCCATAATTGCACTTATAATTCACCATAAGAATTAATAAACTCTTTCACTAAATTAAAAATTAGTCATGACGCTACTTCCGACTTAATAAGTATAATGAAATTGGTGCACTTTACACTATAAAGTTTTGATATTTAATCTTCATGCTTTAAATCCAGTTTTTAAGTCAGCATACACCAATATTTATTTATTGGCGAAGTTATGAGAATGGGAAAAATGATTGTACATGATATTATATGCTGATATATAGCAGCTATAATCATTATCATATCGCTACATAACTGAGCTTGCTAAGAATGTTCAAACAGAAATTAATAGCTCACTAAGTTTAGTTTAGTTATATTAACGTCCCGTTGCGGCTAGCTCACTAAGACTTTTGCAAGAATATTTTATTTCATAAAAAAATTTTTATTCTCATTTGGGGCATATTATGGAAATTTTCTTAAATTGTTTCTTATATTTTAAGAACAAATATTAGACTCGGACAAACTGCCTTTGCTCCTCATTAATGCATCTAATAAGGATCTAACATAGAAAATTTGGTCATTTAGATCATTTAATGCCATAAGTTAAGCATGTGATACATGGAATTTAAATATTCTAATGTTTCTTAATTTATTCAATGCATTTTTTTATGTTCCGTATAATAATTTTCCGAATTAATATACAAAGACGTATAAACTGCAAAGAAATTCATTCAGAGTTGAAAAATACGTACAAGATAATGACGCCTGAATGCTGCTGTATTTTCATCTCTAGTTCTAAGTGTTTCATGTTCAAAGAGCTATCAGATTAGCTAAGGAGGAAAAATTAAAGGACATTTGAACCTCTAATACGAGACTTTGTAGCATGACAATGTTTCAGGCTTGATTCATCTAACTTGGGTGTATCAGCCTTTCCATTCTGTGTCTAACGATTTTTACATCGCAAAATTTACAAAGAAGGCCAGCCTAAATACATTACCATATTAAACAAAATTATCCAATATTTTTAAATATGTTATAAAGTTCGTTAGCAATAAACTGAAAAACCTATTCATTATTTTTTGCTTAGTCACAGGAGAGTTATTCAAATATCCATATCGATTATTCACAGTCTTGCTATTTTGTTGCACGCGGTAATACAAAGGAAAAGCATTGTTACAAAATTGTGCTTAAAGCTTAATTAATTATTATTTCAATAATTTTGAAAAAATATTAAAATTTAAAAAATGGCACGGAAATAAAATTAGCACAACTGAAAAGCTAACTTTTCAGATTTAAAATGGTGTAAAAGTGATTTTTGTGCGATAATATTCTCCAAAGTTATTGATGAAAAACATTAAAATTTCGAATAATTTAATTAATTAAAATGTAATTAAATTTCTAAATTTTTTTTCTTTGTGAGCAACACCACTACCCAAGAAGGACTTCCCTGTAACGTGTTTTGAAGATTTTTACATAGCACATGAAGCATTACACAATTCATAAGCACTAAGCCAGCCTACAATCACATCATCATGTAAAAAAATCGTTGCCAGCTTTCAATTTTCGTCAGTAAATCATGAAAAAATGAGAGACTGATACGGTTATATTTACCTATAGGTATGGTGAATTCATTTGGAAGGTTAAATCCCTTAAAATCGATAAATATTACGTCTTTTTATTCTTTCACAGGAAATTTAAGTTCAAAAACCTTAAATGGCAAGGCTTTTCTTAAAAGAAACTCGTATTTTATGTAAAATTGGCAAAAATATGCAAGTTTAAAATTGCGAAAAATTCAATAAATGACTTTGAATTTCGTTATTAGAAGAAAAGACGGAAAACGACAGTAACTGCATTAAGAATAATTTAATTAGTTGGATTCCATCAAACATAAAAGAAACTGAACTACCTTAACATCATTTATATAGAGAGATTAGTCTTTCGTCGGCCCAACGGATCAAATGGGTGCACCTATCCTGTTTCATTATAGAGACTTCATATGATAGTGAGATGATTTATAACATTGAGTAAATGCTGTTTTTGTTCTTTCATGAATAACTTTTACTCATCTTCAAGCCTATATCAGATGTCAGCTTTCATAAATTTTTTAATCTTTTAAGAATCGACAAAACCAAAGATGAAGGCATGAATGAAGTGAAATTTCATTTTCTTTATGAGTTGAAAGAAAAGGATCAATCAACTCTTTGGACTAATATGAAAAATCTCTAACAAACTAAAGCATAGAAATAAAATAAAGAAAAAATTTAAGATATAAGCTTTTATTCAAATATGAAAAAATGAACGCAAAAGTTGAAAATAATTTTTCTGATTACAATAAAATGCATGGTGCGAATAAAAGCGTGGGTGCCTTATATAGCACATTATTTTTTGTGTATATTTCCTTAAACAAATGGAATATTCCTAAAAGGTAAATGCGCCCACGCTTTTATTCGAACCATGCATTTTATTGTAATCAGAAAAATTATTTTCAACTTTTGCGTTCATTTTTTCGCATTTGAATAAAAGCTTATATATTAATTTTTTTTCTTTATTTTCTACATTTTAGTGACGACTGATACGAATACACACGACATGTTAGGCATAGTAAACCAAATTCAATTACCGAATTCTCCAATATAAAACACATATTAAGATTATTATATACATATATGTACAATTACATTTTTAAAATGATTTGATGACATTAACTTTCTGAAATATAAATCCGTAATATTCAGTATATCTTCCTTGCTTTTTCTAGCCGCCGCTCACGTTGGGTAGCCGTTTCAATACGCGCCATCTATATATATATTTCTCTCCCGCAACGCGGTTGCGATTACATTATCTCGAATTTGAAAAAAGTGCGACACAGACCGAGAGACGAAACAAGACTCACTTCCCCGATCTGACCTTTGACCCTCAAGACGCTCCGAAATGGGAATGATTCACAGGCCGTGCCCCCTTATATTGTGTGTCGTCTAGTGATGTTGTTACAATTCAACGTAACGTGAGGTTACCACCTTCCAAACTTTATCGCCCAAATGTAGGGCTAAAATTTTAATATCATTTTGTTAGGTTTAAAATAGATATAGATTGCAAATTTTTTGCATAATATTGTATTGTCTCCGGAAACCCACCACTGTGCTAAATTCCAAATCTGCAGCTCGATTGGAAGTGGGTAAGAAATCGATATCAAGATTTGTGGACAAGACACTCAAGTTGAATAAAAGCTTATAAAAACGATAACTCTACTAAGGATTCTCGTAAAATTCAGTCTTAATAATCAGAAATGAAGACAAGCACCATTTTCCAGGAGCAATTAAATTGCTTCTCTTTTAATTTCGATTGATTTGCCATTTAACTGCATTTCCCTTATTATATTATTGCCATTTAGTTTTTTTTATCCTGATTTCAATTTCAGTTCATTAATGAAGGCAATAACCTTCATACCTGTAGCTCGGTTTAATACAAATCTAAGTCCTTATTATAACTTGTTAGACGTTGATCAGACTACTTACTAACTTACTTGCAAATCAGATTAACAGTTATTTTGGTCTAAGCAAGGAGTAGAAGTTAAGAAAATGTAATTCCTCCCGACGAAGTTATCTGCGTTCTATCAACATTCTGTAACCGGAAGGGATGCATTAAGCCTGAGAATCGGGAGTGTTGATAATGTACAGTGCAGATTGCTATAAATACCTTGATTTACATAAATTAAAATTTAAAAAAAAAACATGTATTCCTATGACCTCCTGATGAGTTACAAATCATTATGTATTTTCAAATCTAAATACGGTAAAATTTTACAATTAACCAACAGCAGTCTTTAGGTTCAATGGGTATCCAGTGGTCCAATGTAGACAATTGGTTTCCTTTATCAGACCAATGACACATTTTTTTAATCTGTTTTTTTCCTAATTTAAATTATATTTCATAAAAATTTAACTACACTGCTTTAAAGATAAATAAATTACAAAAAAATTACTACTTGCTTTTCGTTAAAATTATTTCTTGATCACTGTGCATCAAAGTGGTCGAGATTCGGTGACTCTCCCTTTGTATAGTATTTGCGAAAAGGAGCGCAATCCACTGTGATAGACATGATTGATTTCAGCTTCAAAAAAATATCTCTTCCATAAAGAAAACTTCAGCAGCAAGGCGTTTTACCTCTAAACCCCATGCCCGTCGTATAGCTTAATTATTATCACTTCGTAAAAGAAAAGCTTCATGATAAATATTGAAAATAAAAAGGAATAATTAAGATTATAAAATTTAAATGAATGTTTAAAAATGTTTATTTTCAAGGCAATTAAAATGTAATTATAAAAATTTGAATGATGAAGGAAGCTCTCACGTCAAAACGGAGTGCAGAAAGGTTAATTTGTAAAGAATTGTGTTAAACAAAAAGTATATACAAAGAACAAATCGAAAGTCCAAGAAAAGAGAGCAGATGCCATAGTGTTTAATATACAACAATTTTAAAATAATACACACTCATTTCCGACGCTTACAGCTACAGCTTTTAACAAGGGGAAAATTACATTCCTGTTTCAGTACCAAAATTCACGTTTTAGGAGAAGTGTTAAGATTTTGTTCATCATAATTGAATTGATGAGAAGAACAATAATTTTCCGAAATTCTCAAATCGAGATGATCAAGTTTTAAACTTGAACAGGTACTGTTTCTCTATGCCTGGAACCAATGAAGAGAGCCTGGTACAGTGCGGCTCTTACACTCAATGTTTAAATCTACATTTATTTAACCGATTCATAAAAGACGGAATTTGGACTTCACTGGTGTTATCTTCACCGATTCAATTTAAAGGTTAAAACTTTGGGAAAAGTTGTGCGATCTTATGTGACAACTGAGCTTTTTTAATTAGCCGAAGTCATCGACTTTTAAATGATCATAATAAAAATAATAATAACAGTTATAAAAATAAAATAAAAAATAATACCGCTAGCCAACTTCAAAAAAAAACAGATTTATCATATACAAGACTGCACAGCTTTTCTCGCAAGTCGAACAAAAAGATTACAGCAGAATGAATTCGGAATCTCAAAAGTCCTCTTAAATTGTGGCTTTTGGCAAAGAAACAGAAAAGTGCTTTCCCTCTTTTGTAATCATCAACACCTATGGTCTCTCTCACCACTGTTGAAGTTACCAATTCTTATCTCCCCTCATTGACGTGGTGATACAATAATATAGCATAATAAAAACTTTCTGAAGATTAATTAGAGCATTCAACACTACTTTCGCGGTAGGAGTGAAATCCTACTGCATTGGCACTAAATCTGTATTAGCCCTTACGCGAAGGAATAAAATGTTCAGTTATAGCAGTTGTACCACCCGCAAGGAAGAGGTTGATGTCAATATCTAAATATCATAATAACAGTGTACAGAACCCTTTGAAAGTTCTGCTAATGTTTCTGTCCGAATCATTTAGCTTTAGAAAACATGTTTTCTTAAACACACTCTCTGAATGCAAAGCTCAATTATGACGAGCAAATTGGATTTGGTTGACTAATCTCTCCTCCTGTTTTGCAGGGCGGCGGAAAAGAGTGATTTCATGACGAACACTTCGAAACTGTTGGACAGTTTGCTTTCCGCGGAAAATTACGACAGACAGATTAGACCCGGCTTTGGAGGTAAGCGGAAATTTTTCTTTCCTTGTGATGCTAAATCAGATGTCACCTGTCCATTGGATTAGGTGTTTGTGTAATTCTCAGCATTTTTAAAGCTGCGAATTTGATGAATGGCTTTTAGGTTACTCAAGCGCAGATAAAAATTCGGTATCCTGTCATATTTTTCGGTTAAGTTTATTCTGAAAGAAACTTAAGCATACGGAGAGATTTAGAAGTTTAGTTTCGTATATATTTAAATTGGCATTTGCACGAAAGTTTCCCGACTTGGTAAAATTAATTCATGGAAAACGAAATTATTTTAATCAATGCGGTAAAAGCTACACAATGTCAAATAAGCTCTTTTAACCATCTGTTATGTATGCGTGTCTAAAACATAATGTTATTGTAACACGTTTGTTGCTTGGATCAATAACAACCAGTGTCAATTTTATTAACTCTTTTGAATATATCATTTTAAAATTCTTTAATGATACAGAAGTCAATGTCGTCAGGTTTCTCTAACTCTTTAAATAATAGAATTCCGTAGCCAATGTCATTCTTTGTGTAATAACTTTGCAGCCATCTTTCTCAAGACTGTCAATTACGACACTGGTTGCTCTTGTTCCAAGCCAGAGATATTATCAATGTAAAAAAAGAAATTATTTAAATACAAAAGGAAAAATGATATTTACCAAAATTATAAGCAGCTAAAAATCAATTGGTTAAACTATAGTTTTGTACTGTAATTGGTAGCTTAAGGTTTTCATGTTTGCTTCAAACATGAAAGAAATTGTTTTAGTATCTGATCATTAATATACCTATTTTTGCAGCTTGCGATGTGTGGTATCAGAAATATTAAGTTCTATAATTCTTTAGGTCAGATTTAAGTAAGATTAAATTTTATAGAAAAGTTACATAAATATTCGCGTATGAATATTCTTAGCCCCTCATTATTTTTTACAAAATGAAGAAAAACATTAATTTTTCATTTTGTGATAGAAAACCTTTTAGTTGTATTTCGAAGTTCACATTAAAAATTTCAAGCAGGGTTGGAATTGATCTTAATTACACCTGTCTTGAAATCATTGAGAGTTATTCTACGAGAAATTCGACTTGGTGAATTTTGGAATTGGTCTCGGAAAGCTCATGTTTCTCACGATTCTTCTGTTAAAACAATTATTTCGTAATATCTTTTCTCTGTTAAGGATTTGCTAAGGTACTTAAGGATAGTCATTAGTTAATTTAATTAACATTCCTTTGTGACACGATTCCTCAAATGATTATTTCAGCTTGAAATATAGACCCTTGAAAATTCTTCAAGCTCGTGATCAGAATCTATTAAATTCAATTGATATGGTAAAGGCATGTCATCAACAAATACTTTCAATGTTTAGCATTTCTTTTGAACGTCTCATCATAACGTATCGGACAGAATGTTAAAGAAAAATCTGTCTGGATATCTTTCAACTAGATCCAAATTATGATGACTATTTACTCAAGTTGCAATATTAAAAATCTATGCCGTATATGTTTTGAATATTAAATTGAGGCTTTTTCAAATTTCTGAAAATGTGTATAAACGGAAAATCGCATAAAATTTCTAATTTAACAGATGAAAAGAGCGCATAATGGTACAATGAGAGTGAAAATGTGAAAAATCAACCAAAATTAGGATTTCTAAATAATTTTAATCTTCTATTAACAAACAGGTTGCCAGTAATCGTCTGGTAAAAGGAGTTTTTAGATTGTTTTATTTGTTCTCTCAATATAAGCTCTTTTCAGCGTCAAAAGTGGATCGCTTATACTACAGCTATTTCATGTATATTTTTAGTATTTTCTGAAAAATTAGCTATAACTTTGAAAATGTATCCTGTGTTATATAAGTATATATTAATAGAATATTGCATAAATAATTCATTAAAACGTATTTTTTTGTATAGAGGTTTTCGTGTATTATTATATCAATGATTTTTCAAATTTTTTAAGAAAATTATCAGGTAATTATAGGTTTGACGTAAAAATTGTAATTTTTGTTATGTCTAACATGCGACATTTTGTACAGAACTGAAATATCTACTTTTTGTAACGAGGTCTGTGTGTATTATTATAGCAATGACTTTTCAAATTTTTAAAGAAAATTATTAGATAATTAGAGGTTTTAAGCAAAAATTGGAATTTTAGCTATGTCTAGAATGCAACATTTTGTACAGAACTGAAAAATCTATTAAAAAATCAGGAAAATTAGTTTTGTGTTATATTTCATGCGCATATAAATATTTCTTTTTCAATAGTCGAATACATTTTATTCATTTGTTTTCGTTGAATCAAAAAGTTACAAATGAATTTGTATTAATCTTTTTTAAGCCATAAAAATATCTTAAAATTGTTATGAATATATTACAGCAACAATTCAAGATTTGAGAAACTTTGTGTTAAACGTTCAGTGTACTTTTTGGATAGTAAATAGTAGGATAAAAAATGAAAAGTCACAAAATTATACAGCGAAGAATAATTCATTCTCATCTAGAGAGAATCGAATCAACAATTGCCAGATGATAGTCCATTTCTTTAATCCGTGTTGTGTAGCCTGTAATGATTAAAGTAGGTTTCTGGATGGAAATAATAAAGATTTTACTAGCAATGGCGACTTTAAAAACTGCCACGGTAAACATAACAAAAATATATTTCTTGCTTAAACAACTTATACTTTTAGACTTGGGCTTAGAATACATTTATTTATTTTTTGAATAAAGTAAAAGTCTTAGATTTGCTATATTACCTTATCTAATAATTTAAATTACATTTGGATATACTTTCAATAAGAACATAGACAGATTATTCCCTTCAGGTCACAAGTAATTTCTTAACGAATTTTGCGACAAATTTGCCATCAGCTCATTACAGAAAAGACGTACTCTTACGTGAAAACCCCAAAATGTATTAAAGAGAAGTTTATACAGAGGATGTTTGCAACATTTTTAGAACGATTTTTATGTTATTTTAAGAACTATTTTACATATTTTTTCTGTTTGAAATGTTCAGTTTGATAGCCCGTATTCTTAACTATCTTTCTACTTCGAAACTTTCATAACAATAATGATTTTTGTGGTATCGGAGGAGATATTTTGTCCCATTTTTTTAAAGCTTTCCAAAGTCCAGAAAAGGTTGTAGGTCGACGTTAGGATAATGCAGTTTTTAAAAGTCCAAAATCTCTAAAATTTATGGGTGGTACAGAACTATTTACCAGGAATATCAGTGAAGATTATAGTCTTAATACCCAATTCTTGTTCTATTTTTTCCAGGAAATTAACAGTGAATTGTGATGTGCGTCTGCTTGATTTTATTAGTGCAGTTTTACTGATTGATGACATTAAGGGTAAAGAGATATTATTTTATGTTTGAAGATTGTAGATAAAATAAGCTCCTGACAGTATTCGGAGTTAATCTCAACATTTTTAACAACTCTCTTTACTTTCATTTTGCCATTATGTGAAAAATCAGAAATAATTATAATTTCCTTAGGAAAACTTTCTTTAGATTCTTTGAACCGTTTATTTCTCCTCTGTGATGATAATAAATTGGTTTTTTTCCTTGCAGTCATTTAAGTAGACTCAAGCTTCATCCATTGTCACAACATTTTTTCCATTTTTGTCAGGATAAATGCTTTTTATAAAGAATTCTGTGAGGTGTTCTGCGTTCAGCGATATGACGTGGACAAAGACGCTGAAAATTGTATTTTTTTGTCTTTTTGGGATTCAAATAAGTGTTTATAATTTTGGTTACAGTTGATATTGAGCATTTTAATGATTTTGCAACAAATATTTGACTTGGAGGATTTTCTTTTAACATTAAAGATATCAACTTTACAATATTCGAAGAACTGCGTTTTTTCCTTGGATAGGTAGTTGGAACAATTTTCCCACTTGAAACCAAACTTGGACGATTTTTTGGTTTCTTATTAATAATATTATCTATTGCGGCTTTAGATTTCAAAACAACCGTGGCTTTCACAAAGTCTTTAAATAACTGAATAAGATTAACTCTCTTTGGAAAGAGCAGAAACGTAGCCTCCCTCATTCTCTTCTTTAAAAGAGCCATTTTGCATGTAAAAAAAATTGTGTTGCAAATGATCATTTATAGCTTCAAAAATGTAATTTTTGTGAAATAAATTTTTCCCAACAAACGAATTTTCCCTACAACGAAACGAAATCGTTCTAAAAATGTGCAAATACCCTCTGTATATTAGATTCTGCTGTTACTAAAATCCAACAAATAATTCGTTAAATTTATATAATTTTTTACTTTCTTGGCACAACGTCAAAATATATATGGGAGATTTTCACTTTATTTGCAACTGTGAAGTTTGAAGTCTTTTGAATAATTTTCCAGATGGCTTAAAAATAATCTAGATACAGTATCGGTCAAAAAAGTGTCAAGTTCATGTTTTTTGGCTCTAACTCTCACAAAAGTGAAGCATTTTTTGCCGAAATTGTCACAAAATGTGTATTTTTAGGTATTTGTTTGGTGCATAAACCAATAATAATTCAAACAGAAAAAAATAACTGAAATTAACAAATTTATTATTTCATTCAAAATAAGCAAAATTTAACAAGTTGAAGCTTGTTAAAAGTATACAAAATTGCCAGGATCGATGAAAATATGAACAATTACATATTAATACTTGGTGGCAAACCACTAAGAATCAATAACAGTTTGGCACCTACGAGGCATAGAGTCAAAAAGAGTTTGGATGAAGGAGACAGTGATCTTCCATTCTTCCTCAAGTTGGGAGAACTTTTCATCGGCATTTCTTGCATTTCTTCCTACAAGACGACGCCCCAGTTCGACCCATAATCCCTCGATAATGTTAAGGTCTGGGGATTGGCTTGGCCAGTCAAGGAAGGTCACATGACGGCGGAAGAACCAGTTCTGGATGTGCTTGTATCGTTGATTCGGATTATTATCCTGTTGGAAAATGAAGCCACGACCAAGAGAATTGCGTTGATATGGACGCATAGTGTTCTCAAGGTTGTCTTCATACTGAAACTTATCCACGATTCCCTGAATCCGCCTCAGGGGACCCATGCTAAGGCGAGAGACGCATTCCGAAACCATGACATTTCCACCCCCACGCTTCATTGTTGGAATCTGGTACTTGGGGTCGAAACGAGTGCCTTGGGGACTACGAATCTACTGTATCCCATCCGTAACAAACAACATGTATTTGCTTTCATCACTCCAAAGGACATTTTCCCACCCTTTCTTGGTCCAGCCCTTGTGCGCCTTTGCCCATTCCACACGCGCCTTGCGATTCTTCGTAGAGATAATCGGTTTCTTGACGAGGCGTCTTCCTTTCAGTCGAGGTGCTGGAAGCCTACGCCTGATAGTATGAACAGAGGGTTTTGGGGTCACAAAGCTCGCGTGTAATGTCCACAGCCGTCAGGAGCGGATTGACGCGTGAAAGACGCAAGACGTTTCTGTCGAAAAGACGAGACGTAGAACGATGACATCCGGACTTCGGAACCTTCGGCACTCCTCCCTGATCAACCCATCTCTTCAAGAACTTCGATATTCCGCTCTCCGATATATTGAATTGTTTCCCAAGTTCGAGAAGAGTCCGACCTTGATCGCGTCCATTAACTATGGCTCCCTGTTTCTGAATGGTCACATTACGGATGCCACTGCGAAAACCCATTATCAGCAAGAATAGAGGAAGTTTAATTAAGCAAACGCTTATATAGAAACGTCTTAAAATAAAACTGGTAAATAAAAATGACATCACTCCAAATGTGATGAAATTTCAAATTTTTCAAAACTTTGTTCATTATTACTGTAGTTACTTACAATTAGGTTCACGGTACTTCCAAAAACGCAGAATCGTCACTTAACTTCGACTCAGAAGTTTAAAATAGTTTCTGACAACACTGGAAGAAAATATGTTAAAAAAACATAAACTTGACACTTTTTTGACTGACACTGTACTCTAAAAATTTGCGTAATTTTGTTTAACATTGGAAATGCTCCCCTGGGGGGGTCACCCCGAGTACACGCACGAGTGGCCGGAAGATAAGTAAGCTAGCACTCGCTTCACTTGAGTGTATATAAATAGTAGGGGTCGAGTTAGCCCGCACCAGTGATAGTACGTACCTCCTTCGAGAGGGATCGGGCCGCGTCCTAGTGATAGGCTATTAGGACTCTGTCCTCAGTACTCGATCTATTTCAGCGGTTGTGATTCACAGGCCCCGTATGCCTAGACAGGTCGGGTGTAACTCCATTTGTGGTTAACATTCGAAATGGATGGAATTATGAATTTATTATATTGTACATGATTATTTGAATCTTTACACTTTCTTGAGAAAACGATTGAAAAATCCAAAAGCATTTAGGGTTTGGCATTCGGAAAGCATTTAGGAATATTTAACTTTCGAAATTAAATATTCCTTTTAAGTATCTCATACGTTTATCCATGCTCATCATGAAATGATATTGTATCGAAAATCAAATTTTGAATGTAAAAAAATAGCAACACACGCATGATATTTAATAAAAGTATACATCACGTAGATTTGAATTTGTTCGCGAATAAATAAAGCAGATCCAATATTTTATCATCAATCATATAATCCCGAAAAGAGAAAACCTTTGTTTACAATTTTGAAACCAACGGAAACAAACAAGATCTGTGAAGAAAAGTATTTTCTCTATCTATAACGCTTATAAGAATATTTTACAGTAAAAAGGGGTAAATATCAAATGCTTAAAACTATTTTAAATGCATTATTACCGTATAATCTCATGGAGCCTTAATTTTTAGAATCGAATAAATAATGTAATAACGCTTTTATAAAGGGAAATGGATCCTTAACTTGGATTTTCCTGTTTTGAAACTCAAAGTTCCTACTACAGACTAAAATAGCAAAAACAAAGAATAATATTTCGAACAATAAGTGCCCTTATATAGTTTTTAATTGGGTAATAATTTGTATCAGTATATATAGTAAAATTTATTCATTCGCGCTTAAATAAATTTTGATATCAAACTGGGCTGACATTGACGCTGACTTGGCTCCATTTGACAACCACCTACTTACATTTTAAACATGACGCGTTATCCAACAAGTCAAGTCATATCCAATTTTCTTCAGGCGATATAACATGGCATCTCTTATCCCTTCGAGATCTGATTTTCCCTAACGCATTAGTATTTTAGGGATAATATTTTCTGCTTTTCTATGTTAGATTGAAGAAATGTCTGGAAAAATTAATAGAGAAGACTTCATAAAGGTATATCATGTCAGATTTTTTTTCCCTATATTGCCTTAAAGTTATTTTCTTATAGCTCGCAGGAATGAAAATTTTATACGAGAAAAATACCATCAATGTCTGTATTACATATCTACGTAACTTAAAGGACATATTTATAATTTATCTCGATTATGAATACCAACAATCATTTTTTCATCATTAAATATTTTCATCATACTGTGCCATATCCTTTAGTTATACTTCAGATTCAAACGAAATCAATAGCTGAAATTATTTATTAGCAGAACTAGTTAATGAATATCTCAATCAATTCATTAATGTTCTTGATTACAAGATTCATTCGAAAATCATGCCCGTGTTTAAGGGCACATCGAAAATTTTCGATTTTATCAAAAATATAAATATATTATTCCCCTGTCTTTTCTGAACAATTTAAAGCAATCCTCGGTAAAAAATTCCCATAATTATGAAAGTTATGATGGAAAATGTATCAGCTCGTCAACGTAAACATTGAATATAATATAGAAAGCGCTATATTTCAAAATGTGTTCTTTTGATATTGCGCGCACGATATCTCAATAACTATTGTATATTTTTACATAAAATTTTTACCGAAGATGTATTTTCCTGTGTTCTACAAATTGAACCACATTTGTGTACATATTTCTCCAAAGAAGTGTTTTTGGGGGGTTTAGAAAAGTTGAAATTTTAACTATTTTTAACATTTTTATTTTAAATTGGTATATAAAATAGAAATTAAATTTAAATGTTAATAAATTGTGGATCAGTTTCTTAAACAGACTGTTTGGATTACTTAGATACCCAAAATATTGTGTTTAGATAAATATTTTATCCGTAATCATGCGCTCAAGGTGAGTATTTCTTTTTCCTCCAAAAATTATACCCATATTTATTACTCTCTCAAATAAATATGTACCAATATGAAGGTTTGGAAATGTGCGTAATATGAGGGAAAGAACAGATATTTCTCTAGAAAAAAAGTGAGTTTGTGAATTGCATTGTTTCAGAGATATAATGTATCGAATTTGACAGTTTTCCACCACTTTTTCGAAATTTAAGAGTCGTATGTCCCCTTAATACAGAATGTTAAGAATTTCTATGCGTAATGAAGAGTTTATACAATATCAAAATAAAACAAGACAAAGCAAATGTTTATAAAAGAGAACTATTTAGATCTATTAGTAAATAAAATACATAAAATGTTAGAGTATAATTTCTGTTGAAAATCCAGGCTATTTCTTTGAGATGGAGTCTAGCTTTTGACACGCAGACACATCCATTCTTGTCATTTAGTTAGCACTGTTTTCCTAACTGTTGTGCCGGCTGTTATTTCGAGAATGGGAAGAAATGCAATTATGCTGGCAACCATGGTCAATAATTGTTGTAAACTTTACTCTTCAAATAAATTTAGAAGATAAAACTTTTGAATCATTTTCAAACGTCTCCTTAATTAACTCTCTACTTACCAAAGCTATCTCGCAGTCCGTTTTATCATTAGATAATGAGTCAAACTACACGTCTACACTATCGGATAGCCATATATCGTTGCTTCAAAATACCAGCGATACTGACAGTTGTTTTGTATTATACTTTTTGCAATTTAAAAGCAACTGAATTTTATATTTTTTATTATCCATCTGCTTTATGTTTATTTTTTCAGTGAGCTATCTTTATCAGTGGAAATATACAATTAGAGATCTGTCTACTTGCAATTTTAAGCCTAGTTTCTTATGTAAGAGGAACGGATCATATGACTCATTTTTTCGGGCGCTGCACATTATAGAAATGAATATTTCGTGAGACCATCAGTCATTACATTTGGAACCAAATGCTTATCTAAATGGACTGACAGCACTTTGTCCGTCTTGGCATTTATTACATAATGGCCATTAAGATCATCATTATCCCATATTCTTTTGGTTAGATGACAGAACCTTTATTATTATTTGTGCAAATCATTTGTTAATTTTTTCCGCTCTGTAATTTTATAGAAGGACTGCAATCACTTTATATAATCATACATAGTTATTTTGTAGCAAAAATGCGATATATAAGTTGACATAACTTTTATTAATACATAATTTATTTAATCCATTAATGTTTTTCCAAAAATATTTTTCGATTGTGATTAATCATACATATATTTTAAAAGCAACGCAAAATTCTTAGGGGCCGTTGTTTAAGCAGCTAGAAAAAAATTATTCGATTTTCAAAAGAAAAGTTAATTTTCATTAATCATTTAAAAGACTTTCGCTCATGATTAATTTTAAATTTCATCATTAAAATAGTTCGGTCTGAAAATTTACGTGCACTTGTTTATTAATTTTAAATTTTAAATTTTTCACTATCAGAAAAAAAATAACCAACTCGTGAAAACTATCGAAACTGTCATCTCATAAATATAAAACAAATGATTTAATATAATCCAAAATTTCTTGGAATTCATAGTATAGATTATTACAGCAGAGTTTCTTAAACGGATTCATTACCCACTATATTTTTCTTAGAAAAATATGGAGATCGAGAAGTCTCCCATAGATTTTCTTTTAGATTCTTCAACATTTATATGCAAGAGTAATTTGAATAAATGATTTCATTGAAATTTGCTAAATGGGCTTTTATAATTTAATTCTTTGAGTCATCATGAATTAAGATTTCGCTTTCATATCTATTTCTCAACTTTGCTAATTCCAATTTTTTTTCGACAAAATTATGAACGCAAAAATGTTTTCCATTCGAAAAGAGATCGAAAGTGATGAAAATTCAAGAAACTCTGACCTGTATTTATTAATAATAGAACAACTAAAATAATTAGAATGTAAATGGAAGCGATAGCATAAAATATTTTTTTTTAATTTTATATAAAAAATATACTCTAATTTTCTTAAGGTACAACAATTTAAAAAAATTTCAACAAAGTCATAAAAAATATTCTTCCTCCAATTTTTCAATATTTTTAAGACGTATGTCTTGATATATATATATAAGTGGATTGTGTCATTAAAGTACATTTGGATTTTTTTATGAAACTATCAAGTTAAAATTATTCGTTGAAACAATATTTCCAATTCTAATTCTAACGTTACACATTGAAAATATAGATTAACTATGTCTAAACATAAATGTTGGCTAATCATCAAAAATGCTTCTCAAAATTGCTTTAGGGATAAATACCTAACTTTTGGAGAAGCTTTTATAAGGAAGACAAAACGTGAGATGTATAGGAATTTGAATGTTTTGGCATCAGAAGTATGTCCACTGTTTTCATGAAAAAGCATTAAAAGTGGACCATTTAAATTTAAAGTATTATAAAAAGTTTTCCTCGCGTAGCATCTGGAAATTTTTATCTCTATATTTTTAGGAAACATTGTAAACAAAAAATGTAGGAAACGAGTATTATAGTTCATCATCTAAAAATGTCGCACAAGGAATATTAAAATCGTAAATATTTTTAAAGTGTCTTGCCTCTTAAATTATGTTTTATTGTTACAGTTTGTGATTAGCAATACTTCTTATAAGTATCACAGATTTTAAATATGTGTTTTAACGCACGATTATCTACATAAAACCATGCTTTTATAACTATTTCTTATATTTATAAGATATTGACTACTACTTAAAGTAACAGCATTAGACGCTGTCGAAAGAATGCATTTTGAATAGAAGTGTTGGTACAAATAATGAAACCAATTCTTGAGTATTATATCCCTGTATCAAAGTTGGGTAGCTTATAAAATTTAAGTTTCACATTTTTAATGACTAGCACTATTAAAAACGCATTCATTTTTTTGCATTCATGCGTGTGCTACTTTGAAAGCAATCGAATAAATAATCATTTTATTTTAGTATAATTTTCTTAAAACAGAGATAAAGCTTAAGGTCTACTAAAAACTTATTAATTATGATGAGATCGGATTAAATTACTTGCACAGAAATTCAGATTGTAGATAAAAGACTTTTCTATAAACAACACGTTAAAGCAAAAATATAATAACTAAAAATAACAATAAATAAAAATAACATTAAATAAAAAATAAAATAATGAATAAAAATAATAATAAATAAAAATAAAAATTATATAATAAAATAAAAAATACCACACAATATGATAACAAGAAAATTTCAAGCAAATAAATTTATTGTTTGTACAACATTAACTATCCTTTCCCTTCTTACCAACCATGTTAACCCAGGCACTAGAGAATTTATACATTTTACTTGTCTTGCATTCAGCAAATCTAACATACCGTGAGTTCTCTGAAATGCATTGTATTAACGTTTTAGCATAAATAATCAATAATGCATAAAAGAGGAAAGAAAAAAACCGGGGATAATTTTGAGTCCATTCCGGGTTTAAAAGTTTAAGATGAATATGAAATTCACAATATCCATCATCAGAATCCCATTGACATTTTTCTACATAATCAATTTGTATGTATTTTAAGAGATGATTTGATATCCTAAAATCAGATTGATGTACTTGCTGTAGAAATTTACGCAGATAATGTAGTTCATACCAATCTTCTATGCTGAGTTTACCGATAGTGGATTACACACTTATAACATTAGTTGTTACCATTAGCCAGTAAGTAAAATATGCAGTTTTTTCAGGAGGTCTATAAAACTCTTTTTGACTTGGACACGTTATGTCTTGACTATTCCTTTGAACTATACAACTATTTATCATACCCAACTCTTATCTATTGTTAAAGCAGTTTAATTTCCTCTTTTTTCCGATCTTGTGATTTTTGCCGTGAAAATGAACATGTTCTTCAAAACGTGTTCGACAATCAACAGAACTCGAAATTTCAGAAGCATTTTCTCATAAGTGGAATAATCTACATTTGTCATAATTAGAAAAAATGATTAGGAAATAAAGCATCATTAATATTTTGGCAGTTTAAAAGTATATTAACATATTAATTACAACTAAATCAATTTTTTAAAACGTGTCTTTGAAATATGGACGCGCTATCTGGTTCAAAGTGAAACAATCTATTTTATTTCGTACAGCCTTCGTGATACGTTACTTGTCATCAGTGTGTTAAGTTCTAGAAAAAATACGTGAAATCCATTTTGCGTTAGAATAAATTTCTGCGAGTTTTCTTTGCCAATTTTCGTGAAGATACCAACCCATCTGTCTACACTTCCTACTCACATTCAAGACATAAAGCACCATTTCGCTATGGGTGTGGTTTTATTTGACTGTATCACAGTCAGTCACGTGAAAATCTTATTCATCTTTGCATCTCCGAAATCAAACTCTTAAAACTATCAAGCTTTATCAGAACCTTTTGGCACATTCACTACTTTAACAGTGCACTTTCTCTTTTCGTAAATTTAGTTAACCGATTTGCTTAAACTTTTAATTAGAAAATGTGGAAATTTGGCAAAATTATTTATTGTAATTCTCGAACATAGAATTTATTTCCTTTTTCGGTCTGTGTTCGTTTTTATTTGAGTTGTGATATTTAAAGCCATATATCTTTATTTACGTTATATTGTAAGGATTTTTATAAAAGTTAATGAAATGTTGATGTAAGTATTTGTAGGGGATGTTTGTGGTAAAATGACCTTGCAAAGAAATTTTTGCGTGCTTCTTAAGAGAGAGAAAAAGGATTTTGTTAGAAGTCCGAAGTTATGTTTTTTTCCAGTAAAGTCTGGAGAGTTAATCTCCCACACTTATCACTTGCAGATAAGTCGACATATAAAATAATTCGAAATGACTTAGCTTCCTTCCAAATTATTTTTATAATTCTCAAATTGTAATGAGAAATTCAACACAAAATAACTTTACATGGCTCAGAATAATCCATTTAGCATAATCACATAGGATGACAAACATTTTCATCAGTATTTTTAAAGCCCTATAGGCTGATTCAGAATTTATAATGACTCAAAGACGAGAAATTTACGTACTTCAAGAAAACAAATAAATTAAAACATTCCAAAAAGTGTTTTCTTAAACAAGCAGTTTCGAAAGATATTCTGTATGCTAATAAATGCCCTTCTGATCTCATTTCCTATTCCTATCTTAGCAAATAAGAGTAAATCGGAACTATCTATGATATTATAAATATGATTAAATAAAGTAGGAAAAATATTTTTTAAACATCCAGAATAATTCAGTAAAAACATCATTCGTCATCTTTCTATGAAACGGCCTGCAGGGAAAATATCCTACAAAATATCCTCCAGAGATTTCCGATTTACTGCATATTTGCTGAAACAAACTATCTTCGCTATTAACATGGGCATTACCTTGCTTTACAGAATAAATTCTACGTGAAGAATAATTTGGGTCAGAAAGCGTAGGTTATGAAAGAAATTAGAGTTTCTACATAAAGACAATAAGATAAGAAGATTTATAAGAGAAGCTGAATAGGACAATTTATGGCTATTTAATGTTAGAATTATGGTTGTTGGGTCACCTACCTATTTTTACTGAAATGAGTCAATTTGACTCACGCATCAAACTGAGATTTTATGAAAAAGATTTAAATCTAATTTAAATAAATTATTTACTATAAAAATCTTTATTAAAATCCTCTTTTACACATAAACTCTGTTTTTGAAATAAAAGTTCGACAGGCATTTTTTTACTTTTTTTGCATTCGTCACAAATTTCCTGACGAATTACAACAACACTGAAGAGACAATAAGCTATAAGGTGTACCCAAATGAAAAGGAGACTACAGTTATATGTAAAGAAATTTTAATAACGATATTCTTATTAGAGTTCATGTGGAAAAGTACAACTATAAATAATCGCCATTGACATTAATACACTGATCCCGGCGCGTAGGAAGGGAGTGGATGGCTTCAGTGTAGAAACTCCTAGGTTGCTGACGGATCCAGTTCCCATCTCGCCGTCTTCCGATTCTCTAACAGACGCCTGGGCACCCACTGTGCACAAACTTTGCCCTAACCAAGCCTTTTATGGATTATGTGATGCACAGTTCCTTTGCTTAACGACAGTTCAACAGCAATTTCACATGTGGTGATCCGACGATTCTGCCGTATGAGCTCGTCCACAGCCAAAATCGTGGCACTGTTGGTCACAACGTGGCCTTGCCCAGAGCGAGGCAAGTTCTTGATGTTTACGCGTCTCGCCTCATAACGCTCACACTACCGGAATATGGTGCACCGTGCGAGACTCCGTACACATCATTCATCATGCGATAAATTTGTGAAGCATGATCCCCTTCTGCGCGAAGAAATTGGATAACTGCTCTTTGTGCTCTTCTGGAGGAATCCATCATGCAACGAACTGCGGAAACTACTCTCCAGAAATGAGTATATTGATGTGAAACCGTTAACTACGCAGGTGCAACTGGGAATACCACCACGCCATCTATCGGCTAGCACATTAACTCAATGAGATTTGATACAACGCCGATACAGCCAAGGTCTCCTTTTCATTTGGGCACACCTTATACATCATCGAAATGATAAATTTTGTATGCAGCTAATTAAATAAATTGATTAAAAGATCGAACATGAAAGCTTGCGAATCAGTTTTTTGCAGAATTTGTATACGAAATTTCTTTATGCAAGACACAAATTTTTTTTGTTTAAAATAACGAACTCTAATATCATAATTACTCATAACAGTAAAATTAGGTATACCATATTCGGAAATTGAAGAGTGGTCGGAGGGAAACATTTTTATTTGTATATATTTCTTTATGCAATAAAAACCGGAGAAGTGCTTTTAAAAATAATTTAAAAATTGTCTTTATATATATACGAGTTGACAAACTGAGTTATGCAAATTGATTCGTTCGGTATATTTAATGTTAAAGAAAATCTTGATAGAGACTTCAATAAACTTAGGCATAAGATCAAAATTTAAATGCAATTGATGGAGAATCATAATAGAATTTTAGGGCTTTGAAGGAAGGTATTATAATTTTCACAGTATATGAAACGGAGGTAAAACACCGATTGGCAGAAACATTCCAGAGAGCTCACATGCAAGGTATTTGATTTGCTTTAGAGGCGATTTCAACCCTATCGCTTAATTAACATTATTATTTTGAATGCTGTGACTGTGTTTCTTTTGCGTGGAATTTATCTATTTATGCTTGGTTGCCTATTATTATACATTTGATCAGATTTAGTACTACTAGCTCAAATAATTTTGTTAGATAAACTGATATTAATTCATTTTTAATTGGTCTCACTGACATATGTAAGATACTTTTACTGCAAATCAAAGAACAGAAAGAAGATTTACCATTCAACGCTAGTTATTGCAGAAATGAAATTTTTGTTGCTTATTTAGTGCTTATTAAATACAAATATTGTCAGAAAATAATTTGAAAGATTTTCCGAATACGTTTAAAATTTTGCAACTTCGTTGAATAGATTGATCCTTCAGAAAATCTCAAAAGAAATTGAAGAGTATAATTATTACATGAGCGTTTAATTTTGATAATAGTTCATTTTGAATGCCTTCAGTGAAAAGCAGTTTCAGAAACATCCTTTCAAATACAATTGAAAGCAATGAAGGTAAATTTCATTTGTAAATAGCTTTACCCCGCTACAAATATATATGTTGGCTTTCGTTCACAGTGGTCATTAAATTATAGCTACACTTATACAGTACACAGATACATTTAAAATATTACCTACATATAATGAAAACATTTACTCGGAAGGCACAATGAATGTTTTCATCACATGAAAACAGTCAAACCTTTCGTTGTAGCTATTTGAAATGTCAAAGGCTCCAGGGTAAACAACAGAGAGATAAAATAAAAGTAATGGACACATATTTTCACCCCGACGTGCGAAACATGTTGATGGGTTAATAATGTAACAGCGATATAAAGCTTAAGATAACTAAGCAAAGACAAAAGCTCTCCTACTTTTGTTGGGAATCTGGCTGCTGGCCAGAGGGTGGTGTTTGAAAACGAGCTGTGAATGAAGCATTTTATCTACAGTTAGGTATATTCATAGGTAGGAAAAGCTCGGAATATTTCATTTCTATAAATAACTTCCGAGATTCACACTGTGTACTATGTATCTTTGTACCGTTTGCGTGAAATACTTGCATTAGGAAAACGTAGAACTTATTTTTATACCCAGAGGAATATTACATGAGGAACACATTTCCAAGTCGTATTCCTTTCTTTAGCAATGGAGATGAAATTCAAGTACAAAGATTAAAATGAATAGAACACGAGAAGTTTAAAGAATTGATTTTTAAATTTAAAAAATATTCATAAAAGTACTATTAAATAGTTAGAACCCAAACGCATTCCTGCATACAAAACTTTTATGAATGAGTGTAAAGTATTTAATATTAAAACATAAAAATTGCTTATCCTTAATTGTGAAAATTGGCTCAAAATATTTTTTTCAAAATTTATATTACGGACCTTAGAAAACTGTAATAAAATTGCAATTATTTGAATATTTTTCCAGATACGGTGCAAGTTATTTTCTTTTCAAGTTTCACGTTATTATAATTCCTCTCTTATGGATAAGTGTGGATTTAAACCTTAAAACATCATTTTCTTGGGACTACTATTTGTTAAACAAGTCTTTGATTTCAAGTATTGTTGAAAATTTAATAGATAAAGCAAAGATTGCTTTAGCCGCTGTAACCGATAATTATCGTATCGATAATATTTTTTTATATCATATTGTTTTCTGTCAGACTTAATATTATTTATAACAACCGCCATTTATTGCTGTAATGTCTTTTCGATTCTGAACCACATTATTCCTAAAGAATTAAACACATGCACACAAAAACCCAATCACTATGTTTAGGTTAAATTAATAAACTAATTTTTATCTTAATAAACTAATTTCTGGCCATAAAAATAGCACTTGGAAGCATACTAGTTCTTAACCCTCGAGGACGCCCAATGGGTCTGCGAGGCCCGGTGCCTGCAAGAATTTATTACAGACAATTAACCCCTCAACGAAATAACTCCACATTCACAGTAGCTGCATTCAAGGTAAATTTACTTGCTGATCACGGGTATTTCAAAAATTTACCCTAGTTTGTTATCTCAGAAAACAGAAAATCGGGCCTCCGAAGCCCGATACGCGCTCGTGTTTCTGTGTACGATTACTAAATAGAACAGATAGATCGTGACAATTTATCGCTATTCGAACTACAAATATGAGATGTAAAGATAAGAAAAGCTTTTAGCTGAAAATCAACTACTTAAAAATCAATTAACTTAGAAAATAAAGAAAATGTTGCTGTTGAATTAATTATAGATAATATGTCGAATTCTGGAAAGAAATTAGACAATGAATGGAATATTTGTGAGTCAACCGATTATTTAGAAGAAGGCTGGAGTTAAAAAATGATGTAGTAAACGATAAGATAGGTGAAATTAACAAAATGGTGTAAAATGAAACCCGCAAAAGTATGAGATTTTTTACACACAACATCGTTATACAACTATCCGAAAACTTTGGTGAAACAAAAGTTGTATACTGTTTCAAAAGTCTTGAAAATGCTTATCTAGGAGACAGATGATGATTAATAATTATATCCAGGAGAATTCAGGTAATTTTGGACGGGAAAGCTAAAATTTTCATAAATATCTTGGAAATACAAGCATTCATCAATTTTCTTCAATTTAATGCGCTTCCTAAAAGAGATTTATCTGAAAATTATTTTAATACTATTTCATATTCTGTACACTAGTGCATCAAATGTTTCTTATTAAAGTAAATCTAATTTTCTGATCCTTTTGTTGAAAAAACAGGATCCCGGGCCTGCGAGGTAATTAACTAGCAACTCTAGAACACGATGAACATTAAATGTTCTCTTTTAATTTTAAGAAATACGATATTTAGAAACATAAAAATCTAGCATCTTATTAATTGGGAGCATGTAAACAATCAACAAAAAAAATATAGCAAATTAATAAAGATAGCAAAATAAAAGAATTTTTTTAAAAAAGTTTTTTTACAAAGAAAGTAAAATTTAAAACTAGAACAAGAAAATATATTTTAATTAGAATACAATAAAATTAAAGTAAAATAACAAAAGAAATTTTTAGTAGAAAGAAATAAAGCTAAAAAAATTAGAAAAATTACGACAATGTTTAAGAAGCGCGCAATTGCAGCAGCTAAACAAAAAACAGTAGACTGATAAAAATCATACAAATATAGCCAAAAGTAAAAAATGAAGGAGATAAAAGCAACCCTAGAGTCATTCGAAGGTAACGAAAAGCAGAAAACAAAACAAGGAATCCATTCAAGTTCACTTTTTCAAGGGCTGAGAACTTTTCGAAATGGATTCAAAAGAATGTTTGGGAAATTTTCTGTAAGAAGCAAGCCTTTAAGCTAAAACAAAGCTTCTCTTAGCCCGAACTTCCCAAAACACAGATTCTAAGGAAGCAAATCGCAAGATCAAACTTCAAACGAAAAAGGAAACAACAACTAAAAAATCATCAAAAATGCTAAGATGATCAAAATATTGTTTATTAATTGGGAGTTGTACTGACCATACATTGTGAATGTGGAAATGACTCAATGACCAGAAGTTTCAAAATGCAACTATTTCATGCTAAAGAAACCAACAGAGTATTTCACCTTCTGGCTATAATAAAAATTACCAAAGTCATTGTAAATTTAATAATGAATGTCTTAGTACCTTGATAATAGGCAAACACTTTGACTTTTAGTTGTAACTTAACATGGATATTTTCATTAAAATTTCATTTTATTTAAAAGGCTTTATTGTTTTGCACTTCCACTAGTATTTTCTTGTAATTTCGTGTTGAAATTTTTCGAAGCATTACGATAATAATTCCGCAGCTTGAAATTACTGGATGTGTCTGGTTCTATTATTTATATTTAAAATTAGTAAGGCCTTAATAGTACTAACATACGGTTTGTTTTCTCATAACTATTGCACGACTTACAGCAAATCAGAAATAAACTGAATAATATATATTTTCTAGAGAAAATAACTTTGATTCAAGGTATGGTATACCGAACCAGTGTAATCATACTTAGCTAGAAAAGTTTTCAAAACATATATGATGCACGAGGCATCAAGAACAACAGCTGTTATTCCTCTACAGCTTCTTCGTGTTATTGTCAAATAGATCGATGCACTAGCAATATACTAGCTGTCGCTAATTGCCATCGTTTTGTAGTGGGGTGACCAATTAGTTGTAGAACACTTAAGTACAATGCATTAGTCATTGAATCTTCAACGAAAGCGAAATTAATTAATGTTTCTCTTCTAATATATATCATCATTAAATTAAAGTTTAGATACGCAAGATGCATCAGAGTTATTATTATTCTAGTTAACTACTAATCATCACTGGAAGAAGGTTTGCTTAACAATTTATTCGTTTAAGTGACGGTTTTGTTGCTTTATTTTAAGAAATAAATTCATGCTGAGATATTCAAATCTTAATATATTCAATAATAAAAAATTACTTTGGGTTCGGTTAAGAATTATTTTGAATTCGTATAGTATTTCAAGTCAAACCAAACTATTTAGAACTATACACATTTTGGATTAGTACTTTTATTATTTTATGTCTGTATTGATCAGTTGGTACTGATTTTTTCTACTTATTTGTTAAGATATTAGTACAGATAAATTACATATAAGTAGATACTCTAATACACGAGGACAAATACTTCTGCCTTTTTAGAATTGTCGGCCATCTTATGAAATATATATATCTAAATTCAAAATTCTTTTCTTGTTGTAATTAATTTATAATAAAATCTATAAATATAACTCATTAACATGATAAAATAAATGAAGATTTGTCACAAAACATTTGGAATGAAAAAATATAACTTAAAATTCCAAAGCTGATACCATCGTTATCCATATTAATTTTTGGCACATATAATGTTCTTTTTGTAATAAATGGGGAAGAAACTATTCTTAAACAAATGTTAACAAGTATAAAAAGGCAAGTGTTCTTTCATAATAATAGTATTTTTTGTTTTTCATGACCGTTCTTCCGATGAAAATTTTTGAATACTGCTCAATTTTAATTTGAATAATATCCCATCCATATCTATTATGTTAAGTACAATAAGATAAACTAATAATTTGTACTTCTTTTCATCGCAGAAACATCACATGTTCGTATGAAATGCATATAATTAATCCTATAAGTACACTATCTAATATGCATATTGATAAAATCCTGTTTGTAAAAGAGATCACATTTAGTTTAATGAATGCTTCATCCTTAGTTCTTTAACTGAAAGAAAGATATATCTGAGAAAACTAAAATGAGATCGCATAACCATTACAAACAGATGGCAAACGGAGTTTCAGACACTGTCAAAGGGAAAAAACTTTTGAACATTAGCTGAAGTCATCAAATAAATTTTATACTTTTTGAAGAACGCCTAAGAATATTACTTTTCACTTAATTTTAGATTTAAAGGGAGCAGAATGGTAAGATAAATCACTTTAAAGTGAAGTCTTTTCAAGTTTTCATCCTATATTAATTTAATTACGTAATATAGATCTGACCTAGTTTAATGCAGTTATAGAATTAATATTCCTCTAAACTAAAATAAGTTGAATAATAAATATAAACCTTCTATTTCATCGTAGTCATTAGTACGGGTATTGTATTTGATGTTTTTGAGCTGTTAGAAGAATATAACCATTCAGCGTGCCATATGTGTCGCATTCTCAATTAACTTTGAAGCATTACCAAAAATTAATTTAAAATATATTAAGTAGCATTCAGAGTAATAATTTTAGTAAAATAATAAGAGATGTAATGTAGATAATAAATTAAAGAAATTTAGAACTACCAATTTGATACAACTAATTCTTGTTGATTATCAAATATAAAAAATGAATATATACTTATATTATATACAGGGAGATTCAAAAGTCCCACACAATCGTGAAGAGTAGGTCAGGTATACAGAGACAAGTAATTTTTACTAGAGAGCATGGGGTCCCAAAAACCAAGAGCAACTACTACATGCGGTTCATTGCCAGTGAGTTAAGTAAAAGATACACCAGATAAAGTGTGCAAGTTTAACGGAATACAAATTCACAATAGCACAGTCTCCAGAAGAACAACAAGCGAAGCTGTATCGCTTCGAACGACAAGCCCTTTGAACACTTACTTTAAATACTCGAAAGGTTTGTTGTTGATAGTGTGTTCTACTTGTTAGTGTATCTACAACTTCTAATGTTGTTATTCATGCAACTGAGCATATAAAATCATTTAAAAATTAAATGCAGTCAGTTAAAATAAGTTTCTAATGTAATTTAAATGATGATTTGATAACAATAATATCATTTACATGGTGCATTGCTAAAAATCTACGGAAATTTGCTAACAAGAGTGTGAGCACGAAGGAATATTTACTTTAAATAAAATCCGGAGGATGTATCATTATCTGGACTAAAAATTTAAATAAACAATTCAATACAAATTTAAGTAATTAAATTTTCCTTAAAAATTTACATTTTGGATCCCATGCTCTATTGTAGTAATGACTTTTTGTATACATGATCCACTCTTAAGGATTTTGAACGAAATTTTAGGACACCCTATTCAAACAAATATTCTAGATTTGAATCA
Organism: Araneus ventricosus; assembly: GCA_013235015.1. NCBI lineage: Eukaryota > Metazoa > Arthropoda > Arachnida > Araneae > Araneidae > Araneus > Araneus ventricosus. The sequence continues at coordinate 7,251 of BGPR01005969.1, read as the reverse complement.
ATAAAATAATCCTCAAAAATTACTTTTTTTACCGATGGTTTGTCAATGATGCTTATTTTTTTAATTTTGATGTTTTATGCTATTAATTTCGGAAGCTATCATCCGATGAAAACGACTTTTTATGCTGCCTTAAAAAAAATCTGATCAGTGTTGAGTGCTTGATTGCATTGATTGTTGATCTGATTTACACATTTTCTTGAATTGTGATTTCATATAAATTTTAATCGCGACAACTGGAATGAAAATAAATACATTAAATAGTTTCATTAAAAAATGTAGGAATGCGTTTTTAAATAAACGAAATAACTTATAAATCATGAGATATTTTAGGTAAATTCCCTATAGAAAGACTACCTATTGAAACGGTTGTCGTGACAGGTCTTCGAGAACATTTCTGAATATTGTTTCCTATCATGGTCATTAAAACCCAAAATCACCCCTCGGTCGAAAGTTAGTCTAGAGTAACTTTGATTGTATTTGAACGGCGAGAGAGGTGAAAATTTGCATTCCCACATTACTCTCTTAACTATTGAAGATATAATGATGACTCAAACTACGCGAATTATCGTCTCGTCATAATGAATAACTTTTTTACAAGTTTTTTATAGCGGCCATCCCTTAGAAGTTAAGGGTTTATCGACTCTTATTGAATTTATGCATGTGACACCTTGTTGGAAAACTCATCAACTACGTTCTCTTCCGATTTCTTTCTTCCCAGTATCTTCACTTTTTTGAAATTTAGGGGTGGGTGTAATTTTTTTTCTCGTATCTCTCTTGCTATTGAAGACGGAAAAATAATTCAAATTAGGCGAATTATTGCCTCACTCTAACGAACAACTTTTGAACAGAATATTTTTGATAGCTTCTACGCCTTCGAAGTTTATGGTCGAAACATTTAAATTTAATGCATGTTAAAGTTTTGATGTTCGTTTCTCTTTCGAGATACTTCAATATTTAATTTCTAATGTAAAAGATTTAATTTAGTTATAGGAACGCCTCATTTTGAAGTTACACAAGGGCTATTTGGGAAGACTGCGTAATTTCCAATCGCAGTCAGATGCCGAGAACGACACCCGAGTTGGCACCTCCTCTTCAAACTTCTGCACGCCACCAGCGAGAGGACTTTTGACCCTCGACGTCAGATTTAGCGTACATCCGATTCATATATTGTATAGCAACGGATTCGTAAACCCCCCCGCGCTTTTGCACATTCGCCGGGCGGAGTTATTTTCATCAAAATAGGGGGAAAGTGAAGGATGGAAGGGTGATTTTTACATTTTACTCAGCGTGATCTAACAAAGAACTCCAGAAATGCGCTCATATGACTCACTGCCTGACACCCCTTTCCTGTGTAGAATCATCCAAAAGTGCTAGTCTCGGAATCCGTTGCTGAACAGTACTCGACCGATCTTCAGTAGAATCCTATTTCGAGCCTGGGACCCTCGGGCCCCAAAGGCCACCGCGACCTTCTGTTAAAAGGATGGTATCCATTTTACTAACCATAACCTAGACAGAATGGTCCTTATGCACGTGTCGTCATAGTTACGTGACGGAGGGACGCCGAAAACAGCTGATCGGAGTTCGAATAGAATGCATAGCAAGCTAAAATAGCCATTTTTCAGAAATAATGACAAATAGCCATAATCAGTTATTCAATTAATGTGAAATATATTGAAACTCAAAATAATTTGAAAAAAACATTCAGAGATAAAGATTATGTATTGAGAGTTACAAATATAAAAGAAAGCTTCGTCATACGAAGCACATCATATTTCTGAAGGAATGAAGATCACATCAAACAGTCCTAAATCGACGACACTAGAGAAATAATTTATAGCAATAAAATTTTCTGCCGAAATACTTCGTTAAAAGATTGAAGAAAAAGAATTAATAAAATTTCAGTCGACGACAAATTGAGTTAATAAAAGAGGGCCTGCGATTGTTATGTATTAAAACTAATATTTTATTATTTTTATCCAAAAAACCTGCTTTTATAGGCAATAATCATAAAATAAAAACTGTCAGAAATATATACTATTAAGGAAAAAATTTAATTTTCTATAAAACAGTATATATTATAAGCGAATTTTACATTTTATATAAAAAGTATCTATACCAAGTGTAACAAAAAAGCATATAATCAACACAGAAGAAATCAATTTTTAAAAAAGCAAAAGAAACTATTTCCATACAAAGCAAAAATTCACTTCTTTCGAATTGTGACAATACACAAGAATGCATCGTTGCACGAACCACTGTCTTATATCTGTAGCGATAAAGATTACAAAAAATTGTCCTTAATCGACTATGATAGATAAATCAGTTTTATCAATAAAATGTTCTGACGATATGCTTCGCTAAAAAAATCGAAGGTAAAATTTAAATTGATATTTCAGTCGTCAATTTACATCCCGATTATACATAGTGTTACAAACATGGAAAGTCGCTTCCCAGCACTGTGAGTCTTATGGTTGGGAAAAGAATTTTACAGGGGTAAGTATGAGATGACCGACAGCAGCCACGTCTGGACCCCTGACCTTTGCGACTTGGCGACGAAATATGGGATCTCAAAGGTGCTGGAATCTTCTCGGTATTTCCATCAGGAGAGAAGATACGCTTGAATGTACTAGAAGATTCCATGTGACGTCACGGCCTGCCGCGGGAGACTATATAAGGAGAGTGCTTGGATGACGGGGTGAGTGTTGATCGACTGAGATCGCCTTGGAGTTCTATCCTCTGTGCGAGCTAGTAAGCTGTTAGACGCCGAGCGGTAGGAGTGTTGATCCATTGGGAACGACTTTAGAGCTTCGTCCGCAGTGCGAGCTAGGAAGCTGGTGAGCTGGACGCTATTGAAAGTGCAGTTATTGTCGTTATTGGTTATTTGATGACTGTTTGTGTTGTTAAATATCAAAGTGCTGAACTGTTATTACCTGTGAATTGTTGTCTATTTACATTGGTAATCTGTGCAAGAACTATTGTCTCCTGTACCTGTGCTGCGTGTTTTCCTGCATATTTGTAAATAAACCTTCATTCTCCATTATCCTGCGTGTTGGACTGTTTACACTATACACCCACGGTAAGACTTTTTGCAACAATAGTAAAGAATATGCATTCACTTTGTTTATCCCGCCACAGCTGTTTTTCTATATTCTCGAACCCAAACTGTGCATAAGGTCCATTGAATCTACTTTCGCTTTACGGGTTGCTAAGAGGAATTCACGACGCAGGTAAATAAACTTAGAAATTGAAAATGTATACAATATTTTCACTCAGCGTGAATGACAACGTTCATGCTCAATATATTTTTATATTGGACATATTTTTTGCGTGTATAGGTTGAAATTACATTTTTTCCATCAGTTTATAGTAGAGAGGAGAAGGAAAAAATTTGAAGCAGATCGACATTGGAAGTGTACGGACCAAAAGCCAAACTGCATTCATCAAGCTCTCGTTGTATTCTTTAGCTATGGATTGCTTTGAGTAACAATTTTTAAGGCTCACGGGCAGGCAAAATTCGAAAATGTTATTTTCGATATTAGAGATGCTTAATGACGTCAAAATTCATTGTGTACTTCGTATAAGTGGAAGAAAAAAAAAGAGTTAAATCACTTTTATATACAGATAGGGGAGAGTGAGGTAAAACCGGGTACCTTGATTTTGGCGTTATTAATTCTTCTTTCTAATGGACAAATTCTAAATTATTCTCCGCTAGGGAAGAAAAAAGAATGTTCATAGTTGCCATGTTGTTGTTGTTGAATTCACTTAGTCTGTGAAGGTTTATTTGTTTTCTGACGTCAACTCTCCTATGTTTATTTCTTTTTAAACTATCCTTGCTTATTAATCATTACAATTATAAAAACTATATTTAGTTCGACTTATATGTTTATTAAGGATTTATATTCAATCAAACAATTGCGTTGTTCTATTTCGTTTTTCATAACCTCTGCACGGGTGGTAAAACCGGGTACTTCTTGTGTGGTAAAATCGGGTACAAGGGGAAACTACGGATACCCGACCCAAGAGGATTTTCTTAGGTTGTGAGATAGTTGGTAGTTTGTGAGGGCCATTCCTATTTGACCTTTGAGTCAAATGATCTGATGGAAAGCATTTCCAATTTATTCCGATTTCCAACATTTTCTTTTATTATGATAATTTCAAATGGGATAAAGAAATATTTTAGTCACAGTTTTAAAAAAAATTAAAATATATTTATTCCATTGTTCCCTCGCTTGTAAATAAACTATTTTTATTCGTTTTTTCTCATATAAAACTTAAAACGCATGTAAAATTAAAAATCTTTTGCTCCAAGTCTTTGTAATCGTTTGATTTTATTTAACTAATCGTCATTTCGACTGAGCTCGTCTCTTAGTTAGCTTTAATTTGAAAGAAGAAAGAATTACGTAGAATACATTTTTCTTCTTATGCTTTTGGATTTGGATCATTAAAATAGTAGGAGAACCCAGTAGTTCGATTACGTTTTTCCAACTTCTTGTTTTGTACAACGTTTTTTAGGTTCTTACATTTCATTTTGTCGTTATTCTGTTCTATTGTAATTTCAAAACCAGAAGTGTTTCAATGCCCTAGTGATATTTCTAGGCTCCCCATTTCATTCCTACAGCTTTTATCACTAATTTGGATACGAATTTTGCAAATATTTTTTAATTGGTTATCTTAATTCTTAAACTGTCAATTATTGTAACTATTGATAAATCTTTAAAAAAACTGTCTTTATTCTTAAATTGCCAACTATTGTAATTATTGTTAATTTTTTAAAAAATTCGTCTTTTTTCTTAAATTGTAAACTATTATAACTATTGTTAAATCTTAAAAAATTGTTTTATTCTTAATTTGTCACATAAAATAAAAATTTATGCTACTTTTCCTCTGAAAATCTAGTTTTCCCTCATTTTCCATAGAGTTAACATGTGTACCCGTTTCTACCCCACTAGTGGGGCAAAACCGGGTGGTTTGACTTGTTCTATAAAAAATCATCAATAAAAAAGTAGTAAAACTATGACTTTTCCTGTAAGATATATATTGTACTCAGATAAATAATGAATATTTTAGTAAAATTCCACAAGCTCTAAGTCGAATAGTTTAGCTCCAACAGGCCTTCGAGTCTTAGGTACCCAGTTTTACCCCACTTTCCCCTACATACATGCACCAACGATTGGTGAAGCAGGAGAAAATGAAATATCGCCTCATCCAACAGTATTAACGCATGGAGCATTCACTCGACAGTTTTTTTTTAATTTCACCTTATAGGAGCTCGTGTTTACAGCTGAATTTTATGATCATATTATTATAACCATAATCCATGAGAGAAAATGTATTATACTGCGTACAATATGTACACTGCATATAATTAGATACAAAAAGTATCTAAGAATTCGACGTAGAATACTGTGTGAGGATACTATGAGGAAAATATAAATATCTCGGTTAAGAAAATAAATTTTCCCTAGTACTCTGAAACACTTATTTCTCATTCTTACATTTCTTTCATTATTCTCCAAAAATAGAGAAATTCGCATCTTCAGAAATAAGTTGATAAAAATTTAAATTATTCACGAAAACCTTATGGCGAATTAGCAGATGTATTTCATGTATATAGAATAGATAATAGTCATAAGAACGTATTTAAGATTAGATTGATAAAAATAGCCTAATTAACAATTTATGGCAGCGGAAAAGAAATTATCTTTGGATGGAATGATTTAAATTATTCACTTGCTAGTGACAGAAAACCTTTATGTTATCATTCGTAAATGGGAAGTTCCACATTAAACATCCATTCATGGAATTGCTTGCGGATTTACGACGAGAATGAAAAACGACTTCGCATTTATCTCCCTTGATATAGGTGAAATTATTTTCGATATTGATTAATCGATACTTTAATTGGCGAACGCTGTTATTTCTAATTAAAATATATTTAGCTAAAATTGCAAAAGTTTACCGATGTCTAAATAATAAAGTTATAACAATGCTAAAGAAACTCAGTTCTTCCATAGAATTTGAATTTTAAGCTAAAATGAGTTCCACATATGGCTAGTGAGTATAATAACGAAAGGCGGTGCAATTATTGTCTTTTAAACTTTAACATCAACACACATTTCTTCAGAGTTTGAACGTTATTGTTAGCTGTACTTTTCCTTTTTTATACTTTTGCAATATATCAGAGTGTTCAGTAGATATTTTTCCGTAAAATGGTATATGAATCTTCTTATAACTTATATCTTATTTGAGTGACAAAATTAAGTTATAAATATGTAGTCACATGTATCCAGTTCCCAATTTTTGTCGTGGTAAGTGGAAATCAACCCTCTAAAATTTAAAAACCATAAATATAAAATATTTTTTAATATCTTGGGTGTGTTTTTGTTATTTAACAATATTTAAGCGCTGGTTTCACGGTTAAAAATTTAAAAAATTAATATTTTTTATTATTGTCGTAAGTGCGAAGGTGATGAACCTCTACCTCAGCAGTTGACTTAGAGCGTTTAACACATTTGTTACGAGGCAGTTATTTTATTTATATATAATCCTTTTTTAATTTGTGTGTGTGCATGTGCATGTCTGTATGAAATAACAGGAAATATAATATTTTTGTATTTCTATTCATTCGTTTGGTACTACTGTAATTGTTTTTAAAAATACTCGACATACTTAACCAGAACCTGTTGTACCATAAAATTTACCTTTGAATGCGGGTCGATACAACTGCTGTACCAGAAACCATTGAGAATTTCACTCTCTGCAGTCAATGGAGTTCTGGTTTAAGTCCCGTAGCCTAAAGGTTAACATTGTTTTGATCGTGGATTCTGAAGTTTTCATCATCCACAAAGCTTGACGAATCAGATTGTCTTCTTTTTTTTCTAGTTTTATAGTTTTTCATATTACTTTTTTTCTGCTTTAGTATTGCTCTTTTGAAGTATATCCTGATCGTGGTTTTTTTTTCGCTTTTTAAACTCTTTTTTAAAATCTCATTCTCTTCCTCTTTTTCTCCTCTAAATAGTTCTAAAATTGTCATTTCCTTGGCGATAGTTTGAAGACGGAAGTATACAAAATATTACATTAGCAACTGGGTACTGTTTATGGCAACTGGATCTTACTTGTATTCAGTTCCCCAAGCCCCAATACTGAGTTGCCTCAAGTGAATTTTGGACATGGGGCAACTGGATACTCCTTTATTATACTAACTTCAAAAATTTTAATTAAATCGAAATTAAATCTGCCTAGTTTAATTCT